>PVHY01000684.1:87897-204488 GCA_004024945.1 Uropsilus gracilis
TTTTTTTTTTTTTTTTTTTTTTTTTTTTTTTTTTTTTTTTTTTTTTTTTTTTTTTTTTTTTTTTTTTTTTTTTTTTTTTTTTTTTTTTTTTTTTTTTTAGCAATGTAGGATTTCTCCCCTCTGGTGTAGCCAATACAGTCAAAAAACCTGTAGCCCACCTCTATCGGCAATTCAAGCCCATTTCAGCTTCCTTTCGTCTTCTCCTTCTGCTGCCTCCAACTCTCCACTGTCTCCCTGAAAGCCACATGATGCTACAAATCTAACATGGCATAATCCTCCTTCACCACCAAACAGGTTCTTAGAATAACTGCGGGTGCCAAGCTAGAAAGGCTCACTAGTATAGCTAAGATATGGAAGAGAATGTCATGCCCAGACATCATGTTTTATTTCATTGCTCCCATTTCTCTGAAGAGTTTCCCATTATAATTTTTAAGATGAAAGCCTGACCACGAGGGAGGAAAAACTGCTAACAAATCATCTCAGCACTACTGGTGCATGACTATGAAAAATCTTTTAACCTGTTTGGCTGCAGTTTGTATCAGATTTTATCATGGAAGAAACTAGCTCTTGGTTCTCAATTCATAACTACACAGATGGCTATGTGACACCCTCCATAACCCTGCATTCACTTCCAAGAAAGCAGATTCTATTGGATTAATATGGGCTGAGTTGAGAGAGCCCCTGTTTTTGCCCCATAAAGAGTGATGAGGGCCTGTCTAACAAAATGTTTGTGCCCTATGCCCTGCCCCCCCCCCAGTCATATGTGGAAATCCTAATCTTCAATAAGATAGTATTAGCAGGCGTGTGTGTTGGGAGATAATTCAGTTCACATGGGGCTATGAGGATCAATCTCCCACAATGGGCATAGTGTCATCAAAAGAAAACAGAAGAGAGCTCCCTGTCTACCATGTGAGACAAGTGGAAATGGTGGGTGCTCTGTAAATCATGAAGAGGGCTGTCAATTAGGACTGTCACCCACATATTGGTCTTATATTTTCCAATCTCTGATCCCTAAGAGATAAATGTTTTCTTTCTAATTATCCACTCTAACATACTAACATACTACAGCAGCCCAAACTGACTAAGGTACATCATGTGACCTAGAAAAATATGTTCCATCTTATTTGAGTATCAAGGATGCAGCAGACTTCAGAACTTTTCCTTTCTATACTTTACCATATGTATTCTCAGGTCTTTCTGATTATTCACCTTTCAGTAAGCTTCAGTATATTGACAACTTTCCTAAAAAAACAAGGTGCCCGAAGCACATTTTTCTAGATGTCACCAGCCAGGTATTAGAGGTGACCCTTTATTTTTGCAATTCTGACACACAATGTTCATTAATATAGCAAAAGTTTACATTTTGCTTCTTTTAGGGACTTCAGCTGTTCTTTTCAATGCATTGTCCTTAGATTTTCAAGTTTGGTTGAGAGGCACAAATCTGCTGGTTAAGAGAATTTCATGCCTCTGAGGGAAGGTGTTGGGACCATTTCTTTTCGATACATGGGTTTCACTTCTCTTGACTAACTCCATATGTTTTGTTCACTCAGTTCAGGCATGTGGCCAGCCTAGATTAACAAAACTTGACCTCATGTTGTTACTGTTATTTGTTAGAGAAAAATCTCCTGGTAGCAATTGCATATACAGTGACAATGAATCATTTACTACTTGTTTGTTCAATAATTAATTCTTTCTGTTATTACTGAGTTTCCAATATGTATCCAACAGTTTGGGAAATATAAAGACACACATAACATGTTCTTTTATAATTAGACTGTGTATTAGAAAATATTGCATTGACTAATAAAATGTTAAAATATTTTTTTGAGAATTACTGAATTTGAGTATCATGAAACATTACTATTGTTTACCAATATTTCTAGATCCTCTTACCCTGCAGGCCCCTAGAATATGACATTTGCCTGTCCCTTAAAATGAAACATGGGCCAGTGCCTTCTCTTTGGCAATAAAATACAAGTGAAATGATATGTCAATTTTAGAAATAATTGAATATGGTATATTTCCAACTCAACAATAGGAAACCTTGGGAGTTTCTTGTTGAGAGGTTGAGATAATGGGTTGGTAGCGTCTATAGCATCCTGGTCCCTGACTCTTAGGATGATCTGAATTCTAAATTGGCCAGCGTTGGACAAATAACCTGCATGGGATTCATGTATGTACTATCTAAATATTCATGTACAAAGCCATGAATGCATAACTATATATCTCCTAGAGTAGTTGTCTTGACTTGGTGCTGTAACAAAAATACCGTACTTACAACAGATTTTTTTTTTCCTTAAATTTCTGGATGTTGGAGGTTCAAGATTTGGAGACAGCAAGATTGGTGAGGAACTATTCTACCCATGACAGCAACATACATTGTTTTCATGAGAAGAGAGTACAGCAATTTTGGCTCCAATATTGGCAGAATATACATTTCTATTCTGTGGAAACAAGACTAATAGTTACAAAATTTATCTCAGAATTGTTTTCTAGAAAAATACAGGTTTGTGAATGTAGCGTTTTTTTATCACAAATTTTTAAATTCTCAAAGCTATTTATCTTCTTGTTTATGTAGTTTATTCTTAACTGAAGTAGATATGATCTAACTTACTTCACTTCAATTTTCTTTAATCAAAATTTAATGCTTAAAATTATTGAATATGTATTATCCTACTAAGAATTTTGTATGATGCATTGATTAAAGCTATGCCTGAAATATAATTTTAAGGAAATTTTGAATAAGTAAAGATGCATTTAAGCAGAAAAAAGTCATAGAATTAGAACTGGAAGAAAAACCTAACTGTTGCATACTTAGTTTCTTCTTTGTACTACCAAAAAAATGGGTAGTAAGTTTCCATCTTTTAGAACATGCTGGTCTTGACCCTGGAAATATTAAATTACCAAGTTTTCTGTCTATTATAATGGAAGTCAACACAATCATATCAGGAGAAATTTTTAGCAATATAAATGGATACCCTCCACTTGGATTTTAAAAGACAGTAACCATAAGAATTTTGGCCTGGCACGGTGGCTCGTGCCTGTAAGCCTATGAAGTCACCGGGACTAGGGATCGAGGTTTGAGTCCCGCCTGGGGCCTGTAGTGAGACCTAGTTCTAAAAAAATAGCTGGGTGTGGTGGGGTGCGCCTGTAATCCCAGCTACCTGGGAAGCTGAGGCTGGGGATTGCTTGAGTCTGTGGCACCCCGGGCAATGAGAACGAGAGCCCGCGGTTCCACGGGCAAAAATAGCGAGACCTAGTCTAGAAAAAAAAAAAGAATTTCAATTTCCATCTTAAATTTCTTACCTCCCAATAATATAAAGGTGGTGGGTGGCAGGGAAGGTATTGAAGGCACTACTGCTTCTTCATTAATGATTGATCAAAGGTAGCCCTTTTATCACATGGACAATTGATTTTTAACTGACCAACAATGACTTGTCTCTCTAGTAAAAAGTAAAAAAAAAATGAAGGCACCTATCATTTCTCCTTTTAATTTTTACTAAGTCAGCAAAAGAGCTTGCTCTTCCAGTTCTGAAAATGTTCGCTAATTCTCACCAAGTCACTAATTACACATAACTGTCTTAGTTACCTGGGACTAACTCTTGTCATAGAAATGCTTCCAAAACTTTTTCAATTAGTACCGCCATTAATGCCAGGCATACAACAGAGTTTCAGTAAGAATCTGTTAAAATGGTACTGAGAGTTTACCTTTAAAACTTGTCTCAATGTAGTATATTGTACATGTTGATTTTCAAGGATGTGCATTTGAATTTATAATGCAGTGTTACTTCAATATTGGAAAAGAAAGTAAAGTTTGTCAAATGGGAAAATAATGAAATGTTGAGTGCAAATTTGCAAAGCTACAGGCCATGGAAGGGGAAAAATGTATTTTATAGAAGAAGTCCAACAAAAACAGATTCTTTTATTTGGAATTAAGAGTTGAAGTACAAGCAAGAGTGGCAGTTGAAAGCATTTACTGTTATATTGTATAAATTAGTTTAATTCTGCAATCATCAGGTGAGTGGGTGATCCTTCTTTTTCCTCTTTATTTGATTGAAGGGTTTACTCTTGAGTATAGTTGACTAAGTATTATTTTCAAAATGTGTACTAAAGAAAGTAAAACTTCTTTTCCCCTTTTCATTGGTGCCAACAAAAATTATTTTATGAATCTAAAGAATTAGATTATTTGAACAAAACAAATGTTGTGGAAAGAGCATGTTTATATGTTCATCAACCTCTTTTATATAGTTACATCAAAGATTATTTTCAGGTAATTATCATTGAAATTGAAATGAAATATGAATAGAAAAATGAGATACAGTTGTTTTTCCACTGTTTTATTAGGACCCTACTTAATTTTTTGTATATCATCTAGCCATTAAATTATCACCTCAGATTTTTTTAGGATCTTTAATAAAGTATTGTCAAATGTCTGAAATTAGGTGGACTTGATGGATAAATATTTTTTGCAGTTAATTTGCAGACATAGGAGTAAACAAAACACACAGATTTCACAAAACGCATATCTGAAATAAAAGGCACTCATTCATCAGAAACAAATTTCATGTGCTAAGTTAAATAAGTCAGGAGGAGAAAAACAAATACAGCATGCTTTCACTCCCATGTGGAATATGCAGAAACAAAACAAGGGAACAGATAAAACTAAACCAAAGCAAATCTAAGACATCTGAATGCAAAATTGATGATACACGAGAAGTGGGAAACTAACTTGGGCTGTGGTGGAGAGATGGGGATACTTCAGTTGTGCCTGAGGTGTAGTAATATACATTTGAGGAGGTATGAAACTTTATCCAAAACCAAACAAAATGCTGAAAATAGTTACCTCTATAAAAAACAATTAAAGAAATGAAATTATATTTTTATATTTTTCAAAATTTCACGATTTCATAGGTAGACCTTTTCCATGCCAGGGACATACCTGATTATCCTCTGCATGAGTTTGCCACACATCTCTTTCATATCTACTTCAATATGAGATGCTTATGGATAGCACTGACTGTGTTGGCAAAGTGGCAGATTAATGAAGACACAGACATTCATCATCACACAGGCCATTGAGCGCCATGTTTTTTAAAGGAATGTAGAGCTTTTATTGTTCTAATCTTCCACATTCAGAAACACAGCTCTAGGAACCATCTCTATGAAATTTTCCAATTAAAAAGATGTAATGGACTGATATTGTTTCAGTTATGGTTACTTAAATAATTTCAAATTTTGTAATGTTGTACCATGTTCTATTTTTATTGTTTGAAATGAACCATTCCATCAAATATTATCATGCATAAACTTTTTATAAGCTCTCACAAATAAATATATGGCAGACATCATTAATAGTTCTAAAAAGTGTAAGGATAATAAACTAACATGGAAATTCTTTAGTGCTTGTGAGTCAAATAAAGCTATTATAAGACCTATTTTTAATAATCAAATGAGTGAAAATTGAGTCAGAAGTAATGTTAACTTATATATTCAAAAAACACTTGAAAAGGTTTTCATATTTTCAATTTTTTCTCTTAAAGCTTGGTAGAGTAGATGATTAGATTGCTCACTATTATATCAATTATATATGGATATATGCATTACATATACATAAATATATGCATGTTTACATACAGTATATATTTATATGCTTATATTTATATAAACACACACATATATATGTATATATACACATACTGTGTACTTACATACAACTCAGTGTTGACTGTTATTTCATACCTCTAGACAACATAACACAACATTCTATCTTAGAGAGAACGGTCCACAATATGACTCCTTTGTGTCCTCAGCATTTTAAAAAATCAAAACAACAGGCTCTATGGAGGTGCTTGCCCTGAACTCTACATCATCAATGGAGATTTCCTTACAATCTGGATTCTCTCAGAGAAAGAATTTATGGTAACCCATCAGATAATATGCCAGATAGACTCTTACCCTCCCTTAAAGAAAAGGAACTTGCAGTAATTAACCTGTTCTTTTGTTTGGAATAATCTCTTTATTCTTGCTTCCTTCTGTCTCTAAAACATCCTTCATTCTGTATAGCTTTTTGGATTTGCTTTTTGTCTACTAGATTGTATGCAGATGTTGATTTAAAAATGATATTTGGTCAAATTAACTGTGACTTTTTAATATGCATCAGTTTGTCTTTTAACAGAAGTATGTTTAGATGATATCTTGATGTCTCTAATTTGGGATTAGAGTCTTTAGAACAACAGGAGCAGAGACCAGAGCACATTCATTGTTCTTCCTCTTTCTTTCCTCCCCTCTCTCTCCCCAACCCCTAGGCCACAGTGGGAAGGGGACTGTCTGCAAGCCAGCTAGAGCTCTCTCCAGGAGCCACATTAATTGGCACCTTAATTGTGGTCTTCCAGCCTCCAACTGGTAGTTAATAAATGGCTGTTGTTTAAATCATTCATGGCATTTTGTCATAGCAACCTGAACAGACTAAGATGAATGTAATTTTATGATAATGTGCAATAAAATAAACTAAAATGATCATATTAATGATCTGAAATAGCTATTAAATACCCTTATCATTTGCAAGTGCATACATACATACATATATATGTACACACACACATATATATATGTACACATGACTATGTTCTTGGTATATTTTACAGATTATATTCTTGATATATTTTTACCAAGACGGCGCATCATAATTGTTTGAACATTGTATTACAACCCAGTCATCCTTTATCAAGTCAGATATTAAAGAGACAATGAATTTCTTTTCACTATTTGATTTTCCTTTGTAAATATAATTATTTTTCATGAAAAATGTTATTTACAAAGCATGTTCTTTTTGTTACTTTAGCAATACATTTTAAAAGGGATTTAACAGATTTAACACATCTCAGTTTTAGTTTCCAGTATAGAAGATATTGATAAAATTTGCATAAACAATAGTTCTTTGATATCTTCAATCTTTTTTATTTAAACAAGTCAGATCATTGCTGGTATAGCCTTTCTGTTCTGCTACTTACACAGCACCTACTAGTGACCATTGTTTCTAGGATCTGCCCAGACCAACCTGAGTCTAGGATAAGAATTCATCCCCTCCACTGATCTGTGTGTTGACCTGTGAAAATCCTTACTTCACTGACTCCCTTACTGTATGTTGAAAGGAGGACATTTCTAGTTCCCTCATCACTGACAGCTTGTCCTTTGCCCTGAAACTGTGCTTTCAGATAGAGTATGCCAAGTGGACCTTTGTGAAAACAACTTCTTAGGCTTATGCCTCAAGTGTTCTCCAGAAGTTTCTGTCTGTACAGCAAAATGTATAGCAGTTGACTAAAATAATCAACTCTGTGAAGAGAACTCAAAGTTTAGTGAACATAAACTTCATTAAAGAGGATTTTCAGATCCAAACTGAGGACCCAGGTCTGAGAGAGCAGTGTCAGTTTCCTCTCAGTGCCTGGTGTCTATTTACATAGTTTTTAGACTTTAAGAGTTTGGTCTGGCTTTGGAGTTACATAGCAAGTCTGCAGGTGGAGAACCCAGAAGGGGCAATCAAGAGACAGGTCTAAGAATAAAAGTCTTTCTTTTTTTTCTTTTTTCTTTTGGGATGGAAAGGACCCTGGGGCATGCAACAGGTATCTAAATGATAAAGGCAACTTGTGTGGGAAAGCTTAAGTGTTAAAGACTTTTGCCCACTTTGCATCAGATTAAAAGGTAACAATTTTTCTCTGGTTTAGGAAAGCTGGTCAAGGGGGAGGAGGGTAAAATAAGGTAGGAATGAGCACAAAGATTAAGGTGATTCATGGGTGATAAGGTGACGGGAGAACCTCAGGGTAGACAACTATGTAATAAGTGTGTGTGTGTGTGTTTATGTATTTGTGCTATCAATAAAACATTTAATTAAAAAAACGGATTTTTAGAAAACCCTGCCCCTTCTCCCCCATAACAATCCTTTGATCGAACAGAGTTAATTAAGTCATAGGTATCTGTGTTTGTGAAGATGGAAGGACCACAGATTACCTACCAGAATCTCTTATGGTAAACCTGAGGGTACAGGCAGGCCATTGTTTCCTTCTTCCTGCAACTTGCAAGCATGACAGGGTTGACTACCTTGTGGACATTTCCTTGTTTTTTCTTTCTCACCACAGTATTCTTCACAGTGAGCAAGAGTTACTATTCTGCTGACTCTACCTCGTGAGGATTGGTAGGGTGCTGGTAAACATTTTCCAAGAGAGCTATATATAAGATTTTCTTTTCTTGGTCCACTGCAGAGTAGTTTTAATTTTCCATAGTTTTTACTTCTCTGGCAGTGAACCCAAACTGACCAAATAGTATGCAACAGACACCAGGCCAATCCAGTGCCCCTGCCTCCTCTCCCTTTTTTCAGATAGACCAGATTTGTCCTAATGGCAGCTGAAGTTATGACGTGAAAAGTATGTTTTCATATCTATTGATTATGTGCCACAGAAAACAAACTTTACTTTTTCTGCACTAATTTTTTAAACACAGACTGAAGACAACTTTGTTCCTTGCCCCTGGATGAACTCTCAAGTTTGCCTTAGATTTTTATTCAAATTTAGTTAGATATATATAAAGATCACTAATCAAACTCCTGAGAATAGTCTCACTTCAGTCATAAAAATGTCCAGGCCAGGGTAATAATTAAATTTGAATACTGAGAAATGAATGCTTATTTCTGTTTTGCTCCAGCATTAAAGTTTGATCATTACAGAATTCTCTCTCTCTCTCTCTCTCTCTCTCTCTCTCTCTCTCTCTCTCTCTCTCTCTCTCTCTGTGTGTGTGTTTAGGCCAACAGCATCAAGCTCTCTTGTCTTTCGATCTTGTTCATATAAATCGGGTAGTAATCAAAACTTATCTTTTTTTAAAAAATAATTTATTTATATATAAATTTCACATCTTTGTAATCCCCAGGGTTCGCCCACCACCTTCCCTCCCTGACTGTTGCTACATTATCCCACCTCCTCCCCACCCCCCACCCCCAAGTTTTGTACTTCAGTTTGGTTGTTAGCTTGTTGAAACTGATCTTTTAGTGGCAGAATCTCACATATTATTAATGTTTGCAAATGCTTCTATAGGTTTGGTAGGCATGTTACACTGAGTTCCCCTCGTGCCCTCAATTAAGTCAGCATCCCCCTTCCATTCCCTCTTCTCAATGATTTTATTTGCTTTCCAACTATCCAGCAATTAAAAGGTACTCTCTGGCACCCAGGGGTTCTGGGATACTGTTCCAGCTTCTGTTAGCATCAGTGTGCTTGAAAAACAAATCCCAACTGTGCTTTATTCAGTGATTCATGACTCAGGCAGCATTCCATCTAGATAGAAAAGCTTTCCAAGAAGGTACAAATGAAAGACTTTTCATTTGGTAGGAAAGAGTGAGGACAAGAAAGATGCACTTTTATAAAACAAACAAATAAATAAACAAAAACAGATTGTTTGTAGCAAAATCACTTTCCTTTAGGAATGGCAGAGCTCAATCAGGCAACTTACCTCATTATTGCTGACCTGGCAATTCCTGATTATCTGTCTTAAGATTTGATTTCTGAGAACTCCAGAACTGTAGTTAAGTAGACATATCTGTTGGGTGACATGAAAAAGCATAAAAGACTCGATTTTGGGTCTGTTGTCTTGTTTTCAACAGTTAGTAGTATTATACAGAGAGGGGGGGCCAGACTTTAAAAAAAAATCCTTTTAATCAGTTTTTTCAAAACCAGAGAAAAGCCTCTTAATCTGATGCAAAACAGGCAAAAGCCTTTATTAACCCTTAAGCTTCCACACACAAGTTACCTTTGTAACTGTTCCTGCTGGGTATCTAAATGATATCCAGGGTCCTTTCTACCACAAACTAAAAAAAAAAAAAAAAAAAAAAGAAAGAAAACAATTATTCCTAAACCTGTCTCCTAGCCCCCCCTTTAGGGTCCTTTCTCCACCCCCTGCCTTGCTATGTAATCCCAAAGCCAGGTCAAACTCTTAAAATGATCAAACTGTCTATTTATTACTAAGTAAGCAAGTAAGAAGGTGATTGTCTAATTATATGTACTATGAAATAAGTATGTAAATCCATGGTTACCCCGTTAAATGTCCTAAAAAATAAACATGAAAAATCCAGTTAACCTACCACATGTCCAAAACTGTTTTTTAGTCCCTGGTCACCTAATCACATGTCCAATTAGAGTTCACAAGAACATGATACAAAAGCAGGGGTACTCCTCTTTTCTCCTTTGACTTCTGTTTCAAATCTTCCTCTTAACACATGGTCCAAGACATGGTGTTCTTTTTTTTCTCTCAGTCTCTGTCTCAACTTTAGGCAGTAGAAAAACTCCAACATACAGGAGCCAACATTAGGTCCATTTTCTCAAGCTACACTCATGACCTTTTTAAAGACATCAAAATCAAACTAGATGAAACAAGCTCCAATACAAAGTTCAACTCTCCAAACTCTTTAGACTCCTTTAGTACACACCATTAGCTTGTGGATGCTAAGATTTATGAGATCATTGCCTGTTTATAGTAAAACCTCATGGCCTCTATGTTTTCCTGTATTGCCGCTGTCCAAAGCTGCCTTCTTCAGGCCAGGCTTACGGCCACCTCCAGAAATCACAGGTATCTCACTAGCCCGGGCCAAAACCCATGGGCCCCAGGTACCTTGGCCATCATGGTTAGACCCTCATCCTCTTCCAAAATATGGCTGAATCTTTACTTCTCTCCCAAGTCCCTTTATATAGCTCTCTCTTTGTTTTCCCTCCCTTTGAGGATCAGAGCCTTGTCAATCATCTCATATCACAAGTTTTGTTTATATTTTCTTTCCCTCATCTATCCTTCTGAAAGAAAATTATGGATTCTAATGAAGGGCCATCAGACACACCTTAGCATAGTTAAACTAAGCTTTGTTCATCTGGGCCCTGAAACAATCAAGTCAGAAAGTCAAATCTCCATAATATTGCAAAGTCCTTAAAATTTATAATACTAAAGCGAAAGACAAGTATCTCCTACTTCCTAACTACACTCTTTCTCCCCATTGTTGCTATTAATAACATCAGTTGTATTAATGGCAGATGCCACTCCAACAGTAGCAGAAAATATTTTGAATATCACCATTGAATCAATCTGCATCCTCAAAAACAAACTCTCAGGGACATGAGTTAAATTTCTGGATGGTCCTTGAGACCCTTGTTGATTGCCTGCAATTTTCATTCTCCTCTGGAGATCCTATGGAAATAATGTCCTCAGTCTCCCCAGGAGGATCTGCAATGCTGACAGAGTTGTGTTGAGCCACATATGGCCAGAAATCCATGGGTAATCCAGCAGTTCACTTTTGCAGGAGGCATAATTGGTGGTTACTTTTCACTCTAATGTTTTGGGATTCAACTGAATCAGTAAATAACTCATTTTTTACTATTGAAGCACAATTAGTTCAGTGTGAACACTTGTTGGTATGGTATTGTGACACCAACATGTGAATATTTGATTGGAAGTTAATACTAACTTCTGTTATATAGAATTATTATAAAGATATAGAGCCTGCCCTCCCCCCAGAGGCAGGAAAATAGTTGGTGACTAACAAAACACTTGACCACAATTTAGAAATGATTTGGGGTTTAAGGATATTAGTGTATGTCAGTTTTCATTACAATGAGTTATGTATGTATTTGGTGACATGTATGTATATGTATGTATATGTATATGACTATATTGCATGTGTGTCTCTACCTAAAATGCTTGGCATACCATTTAACTTATGAAAATGCATAGAGATTAGTGATTTATAACATCAAAAGGAGAAGTAAGCATTACTAGGAAATCATCTGAAGGAAAAATTTGGGTAAATAAAACAAATTGTAAACTTTAATTTACTAAATGTTAAACCAAGGTAAAAAATTGTTCCGTTTCAAAAACTTATAATGGCATTATTTTAAATTATCAATAGTTTCCCCTTTAAAGCTTTCTTCTCTCTGCTTCCTCCATTTCCATCTCTGCTCCCATCATTTTCTCATTGAAGTTGTTTAACATCATGTAGTAATTTGTATTTACTTCTTTAACATAAAAACCTTATCACAACAAATAGAAGGAAAATGAGTAGTTTTACACTTTTAAAGCAACACCAGATTCTTGATCATCACAAAGAGAGGAATAGGGAAGAAACTAATTGTTATCTTAATGTACTCCTAGACATTAGTAGGACAAGGATTATGACAGGAAGGTATTTCAGGACAGAGCACCTCAAAAGGCTGCTAATGCATCTCAAAGGAGCATAAGAGGAATGTGATGTCTTTTGAAAATACTGATGTGTTTTTACTGAGGGTCCTTGTAGTTCTGCGATTTGTTTTCCAAGAGCTAGAGCTTCTACCTAATTATTGAAGAATCCTGAATTACTAAACAGTAAATGCTGCTTCCTAAATGTTGCACAGATTTTCTTTGTTCAATAAAATCAGAAACTAGCTTTAGATTCAGTTATCCAGAAACTTTTGCCATTTTCAATTGGATTTTTTATCTCTCATACTTATGGTATGCTTTTCTGACTCTCACACCTTTGCTAACTTGGCTGTCTTTTTGATACAAGGTAGTGGCACAGTTAAAAATTGTATTGGCATCAAAATACCCTGGAGAGCAGAGTCTGAAAAAAAAAAAAAAAACATGAGAGAAAATGGGCAGTGGCAAGAGAGGGCATATGAATAGGGAGGGCCAAGGAGAGAAGAAAGAAGGAAAGGAAGGAGATAAGAATGGCGGACTTAGATAATGGACCCATGTGACCTGGACAAGGGAAACCTCCTGAAAGAGAGCTGGTGGTAGCAAGGAGTCATAGCTACTGGCAGAAGAGTAGCTGATGTAGAGAGTGTGGCACCGCAGCAAGGTGGCATAGTGAACTGGTACCTGGAGATGGTCTGGGATTTGGAAAGCTGATTTGTGCATCAGCAATTGTGGAAGAACTTTACAGAGTCTTGGAGAAGCAGAACAGCTCAGAACACTGGAGAGAGAAGAAGCAAAGAGAAGATGCCAGAGAAGGACTGATATTTGCAGAGTTCTTGCCTCAGTTTTGGAGGGGCAATGGGGACCATCTTGGACATGTGTCTTTGGGAATTTGGGACTGAAAATGGTGACTGGGGTAAGATAACTGGTTACTTGTGACAGTAAGAATTTTTTGCTTTCTTGGTTAATTTCCCTTGTTAACAAAACCCTGTTGTTTAAACTGTATTTGTCTGGCAACTGCTACATGTGGGTAAAGTGGACCTGTGGTTTGTTGGTTAGAGGCTCTGCCCCTTTTGGACCTGATATCATTTTGAAAATGAAACTAATGGATTAGAAGTCAAGAAATGATGGCAGATTTATATCAAGCATATATCACAAGACTCCTATTATAAAAGAACTCAAATTTTGTTTTCCTCACATTTGTATGTATAAGTGACCTTAGATAGGAATGATGGGAGTTGAGTTGTAGGGAATTCCGATAGCCTGTTTGTTTAAAAGATTATTTCTATTTAATTAGAAAGTTATAGATGAATTTAAACAGCTCATTTTTAATACCAGAGTCATTTTAATTATACATATATTATAGTGTAGATAATTTTGGTTCTTTGTATTTAAGAGTTCTGAAAAAAATATTGGTGAGGATTGAGAATTATGATTATTTTCAAAACAGAAACCAGCTCTGTGTGGTCACAAACATCTGAAGAGGTGTGGACATACATCTCTGAATTGTGTATAGTATTATAATCAATGGTAAATAAACTAAAAATAAACCAACCCCATAAGACTCATGGGATATTATGGAAGTTTATAAGATGAATTTATATTTCAGAAACCAAAGCTATCATGTATCCATTATGAGATTCCTATCTTGATCTCCTGTTAGAAAAACATTTTCAGGACAAAGAATTCTATGATTATTTCAGAGTCAAAAGGAAAAAGACAAGAAACTTGCTTGCAGAAAGGAAAAGAAGCAAGAACTAGGGAAACATACTTTTTGTGAGATTGTTACAGCTAGGAGACAGTCTTTGTTGATGATGTATTTCTCTACCCTCTTTCCTTAGATAATCATTTGATCACTTTGGTAACCAATGGTCCCATTGCCATTCCACAAACACTCTCAGAAAGATTTCAGATATCATAAATTACACATAAGTATCACATGCCCATATGAAGGATAGGATTATAGGTTAACTTTTTGTAGTCTCTACACTTTTTATTCTATTTGTCTTTCTTTTCTAGATAGGAATGAAATGAAAGAGTAAAAGAGAGTTAGCCAAAAGCAGAGTCATTAAAAATTAAAAATAACATTGGTATAAAAATGAATGGGGGAGAACAGATCTTAACAGTAATCTTTGAGTCTTGTCAATCAAAAATGACTTGAAAATATTTGTTTATCCAAAAGGTTGCACATATATAAATTAGAGTTCTTAGTTTTAGTTATAACTGCTGAAAGAGAAAGGAACCATTATCTCTTTCAATAGGTGAATGGCAAAACACACTGTGGTACATCCATACACTACCCCCCTCCCCAACATTCTCCCCATTTCCCACCTGCCCGAAGTTGTGTGCTTCAGTTTGGTGGTTAGCTTGTTTTGACATGGTTTTTGTTTATTTTTTTCCTATATCCTATATATTAGTGAAACCATTTGGTTTCTGTCTTTTTCTTTTTGGCTTGTTTCTGCTAATATGATTTCTTCTAAGTACATCCATGTTATCATAAAATCATCAAATTTTTCATTTTTAATTGATGAGTAATATTCCACCGTGTATATATACCACATCTTTTTCATCCAGTCATTTGTTTGGGGGCATTTAGGTTGCTTCCAAGTCCTTGCAATTATAAATAGTGCTGCAATAAACATTCAAGCACAGGTGTTCTTTGTACCCACATTGAGGTCTCTTTTGGGTAGATTCCCAAGAGAGCAATTGCTGGGTCAGATGGTAGTTCCAGTTTCATTAATTTGAGGGTCCTCCACCCAGTCTTCCATAGTGGTTGGACTAGTTTACATCCCCACCAGCAGTGTAGTAGTGTTCTTTTCTCTCCACATCCTCACCAACAGTTCTTGTTGCCCGTTCTTTGGATGATTTTTTCTTAACTAAGTTTATTGAGGTAATGCTGATTTACAACATTATTTGATTTAGAGGTGGAGGTTCAACCTTGACAGATAGATCATCACACCGTGCCCATTACCAAAGTACCCATAAGCTTTTTCACCATAATCCATTGAGTTCCTTCCTCCTTTTGTTCATCAGTCATAATCTACAGCAAACCTCAGTTCTGTAGTTAATTTCAAAGGTTTTATTGGTTTGTTTTTGTCTGTGATTTGATGAATCAAATTAAGTGAAGTGAAAAAAGTCACTCTTAGAAGGATATGTCCTTTTTGACAGAATCCAGTGGTTCCCAGGAGAAATGTATCTTCTCTCAGTCAAGTCTTAACAGGACTGCAATCTTGTGAGAAAAGAGAGGACCCTATTAAGTGTACCAGCACCTGACTCACAAAAACTATGAGATAATAAATGCTTTATTGTTTTAAGTTGTCAAAGTTTAAGAATTTATAATGAAGACTATATGTCTTGTAAAGTCATAAAATTTACATTACATTAAAACTAAATCATCAGATGAGTTCTTGATTTTACAAGAAAGATGGCATTGAAATTTTGTGACAATGACCTAATCCTAGACCAACAAATTTTAAGTCTTATTTACATAAACAGAACCATTTTGAAACCAGACAAAAATAATGTCATGGGTTCCGCCTTTTCATAATAATATTTTTCTCTATGTACCACGTATCAAAGAAAATTCCTTAATATTAATTATTTCATTACATTTTAATTTGCTAACCCTCCCACAATTGACAGCTATTGTTCAATCATTACTAAAAATTTGTCTTAAACATGAAATAGAACAAAATAAAAGTTTAGCTTCAACTTCTGTTTCTTCCTAGTATATCTAAATTTTAACTCTGTAAAAGTAAAAGTCCTTATTCATGCTTATGCTAATGAAATGGAAAAGAGAAAAGAGTTTGTTCTAGATAAAGAAATAAAAATCTGTTACTTAGACTCAGAAGAGAAAATAAAATTCAAGTAGAATGCAAGATAGTTTGAAATAGCAAGCTGTAATTAGTCAGTTTTTTCATTCATACCATGTACAAAATGGTTGCCTCCAGTGGCTTCTTTTTTTTACACAAATGTAGCCAATTTCCTAAGTGGAAATAGAGATGGTTTCTTTTTTCTTTTCTTTTCTTAATGTTGTCCATATGTACAGATTAATCTTTGCACCTTCTCACTCATCTTGCCTTTTTGGCTTGTGTTCTGTTTGCCTGCCATATGTAACCATCCTTGAGCACTTCCAGACCCAATTAAAGTCTGAAAAATATCCTTCCCTGAACCTTGCATTTCTATGCTTTCGAAACTTGGCTCAAGTTTTTTTCCATCAAAGTCTGACTGATCTTCTTTCTACTTTTTTAAGCTCCCTACTTTTTTGAAATTTTTCCTCTTTCATCATTGTGAGTTCAATTCTGAATTCAGAGCATACAGATGTGGTAGTGTGTCGGAGGATCTTTTTGTGTTCCTGCGAGGGCAATTCTAAGAGACAGGTTGTATTTTCATGGACAAATGATTTAGATCTGAGGTTCTGAGGTTCTAAGCTCTTCAGTGAATTCCTACGTGCGAATCTTCTGTGGCCCAAGATAAACTACAGCAAGTGACCATTTTATTCCTCTGGAATAGAGTTTTATCACAAATGAGATCTGATTAAATTTCTAGTTTATAAAATGATCCTTGCAATGACTGCCCCATCCAAAATCATTATCTCTTAATTTATATGGTGACTCTCCATGGGATAAGCAAAGTATCCCATCATAATAGAAATCATTCTTCCTTCCTCTCCCCATGTCACAGACTAGGTTATTTCAGATTGAGTCTGTTTTCTTCCCATCTATACCTTTTCCATCTTCTAAGATCTAGGTCAAGTTCTACCCACTTCACAAATCTCTCACTTACTACACCCACATTATTTTCAACTTTTGTAATTCCCAAAGCATTAATTGTCTTTGTCATTTTAGTCCTTAATTGTAGACTCTTAAACATCCTGGAATATTCTTTTTCTCCTTTGCCTGACTAAAGCATTCCTATTATTAAGGATTCATGGAAAACCTCACTTCCTTCAAGTCACCCCAACCACTCTTGCCCTCTGCCACCCAGTGAAGAAAGAACCCACATTGATTCTATGCCCCTGGCATCATATGTAGGAGAGTGGGAAGCTATTCTTCCATTCAAGAACATAACTACCTTCTCAACTTCCCCATAGTAAAAGGAGTTCATTTCCAGCAGGTATTTGATCATGTTCAATTCTGTCTCATTGACATCTAAGCCTAGACTGGGATAATTAGAGAAACTCAATACATATTTGATGAAATAATAAAATAGTATATATAAAATTTGTTCATGAACATATAAAGGAATACATTATTGCATGGCAATGTGTATCAAATATTTAGTGATACATACAAATTAAATCATTGCATGTATCAATCAAGTACCAAATTATGTTCATGAATTAATCATTAGGTTTATCAACCTAGGACCATCAATTCAATTAATAATAGGTATATACTAGTAATTATTACATAATTTATTTCTTGTTATATAATTGCAGTGAAAAGTGAGCATATAAGATGAACTCTCCTGTCTAACTCAGAAAGCTATGTTGTTTTATTCACTAGTATAGATTGAATATTTGTATCTCCCCTACTCCAAATTTATAAGTTGAAGTCTAACCCCCCAAATTGATGATATTTGGAGGTGGGGTCTTTGGGAAGTGATTAGCTCATTTGGGTAGAGCCACCATCAATAGATTGAGTGGACTTATAGACATACCTCAGAAAGATCCCTTTTACTTCTGCCATGTGAGGACACAGAGAATTCAGCTAACAACAAACCAGAAAAAGACACCAGACACCTTGATCTTGGACTTGCTTATCTCCAGTCTGCATTTTGAACTTTCCAGTACCCAGAGATGTGAGAAATTAATATCTATTGCGTATAATCCATCCAGTATATGGCAATTTGTTATAGTAACTCTCACAAACACAGCCTTCCCCAACCCCACATTTTTAACTGTATGATTTTTATTAGAACTGCAACTCAGCCAAGAAGAAAATTACTCAGAAGCTAAAAGAAATGGGAATAGTGGTATAGTTACTGTTTTAACCAAATTACATACATATTTTTTACATGTTCTATCGTAGTTACTACCATGTTTTAGCATTTTATGTTAGCATTTGAATGGATGCATAATATTCATGTAATAGGCTGCACAGCTTAATTAGCTGAATTTCATCAACCAAAGACCATGAGAAAGCATTCAAGTAAAACAAAATAAGATTATTTATTATGTTGTAGATAGGGAGACCTCTCCCTACAGAAGGAAGGGAGTTCTAGGAGGAAGAATTTGGAAGAGACTCATTAAAAGTTGGGATTATGCTGGGTGATGAAGTAGAGTTTAAACAGAAAGGGGCATTCTCAGTTGGATGGTGTCAGGTGCAATTCAGGGATGGGTGATATGGACAGTCATTCTCAAGGAGGTAAAAAAAAAAAAAAGCAAAACTGTGTTGTCACTGGTCAAGAGCAACAGTACAAGAGATGGCTGGTTAGTTTTTGTGGTTGCTGAGAGTCTTCTTGCCAGTTTTGATTCAGACTGGGCCACAACAACCCCCCACCACTTTGAGGAATACTGATGTTCCCAATGTGGTTTTCATCAAAATCTAGTTTTAGCTGTCCTCTGTGAGCAATGTTTATCACCTATTGATATACTTTTCTTACTTTTGGATATTTAGTTTTTCCATTTTACAATTTTCTAATGTGACATGCTGAACACCATTATAAAAATAGTTTAAAAGAAAAAAATCAGCAGAGATGACTGTGTCACTTGCTGTCATTTTCCTTTGATCTCCTGCTATTGTCCTTATTTTCCTGCCAAATTGCCAGAAAGTAGCTTGAACTTTCAATGTAGGAGATGATACTCTATCTCCATCATTCCTGAGATTCACATATTTTAAAAATGAGTTACTTAAAAGGAAAAAAGTGGAATACAGTTTTAACTGATTTAGAATTCTATTGCTATTTGTAAAGTTGATTTTTAAAAACATATATCTTCATTGGTTGCATTCATTATTTTTGAAGTATAGGTTCATGTTCTTTGTCAATTGGTCAGTTGATTCCTGTGTTGAGTCTGTATTTGCTCTAAAGCAATAGCTGAAAATAATTTTTGCATCCTAAAAATAGTTTCTAGCATATAACAATTTAATATGGGTCAGTTGATCACCTTTCTTCCTTTGTATTTTCAACCAAGTCCTTTTGAATTTTGTGCACATTTTCATTCTTCTAAATTTGATTCATTACTAAATTAGGCTCTTCAGTCTATCTGATATTATTGTGGAGAACAGTGAAAAATGCATCTCTAAAATATCACTACTCTAGATTTTAATATCTATTTAATTTCTCATCAACAATTTTCCTATACTTAGCAGTATCTTCAGACAACCTGGCATATATTTATAGAGACTAAAACTGAATATTTTTTATTTTTATAAATAACATTTCAATAGACAGGATACTTTTTCAAAACAAAAACTTCAATAGCTGGCAAAATTACAATGATAAAGTGAATGAATGAAAATTAAAATGATATATATAATCATACAAGTTGATAAGGTAATAATTTTAACTGCATGCTTCTTTTTAAAATTAGTGCATTTAAATTTCCAAAATGAGAAAACTGCCTTTTCCTTTAAGCTGCTAAACTTGCAGTCATTTTTTAAGCAATAGAAAACTTATTTGGCTTCTATCTTCCCAAATATTTTTGATTAGAACTATAGTTGATAAACAAAGGAGTCTTTTTGAAGAAGGGATGCTTCCATAGTGGATGTGTACTAATTCATGTTTTATGTAACTTGGTTTTAAATAAGCATGATAAAATTCTATTGGGTGATATAATAAGAGCTGAATGAGAATCTTTAAGTTAATTTTTCAGTTCTATAACTTTCCCGAAGTTAAGTTATATAACCAATAGAATATAAATAAAATACATTCTTAAAATGATTTAAGCTATATTTCTCTTTATTATTTTGTATAGACTTTCATATTTGACTGCAGCTTTCAGTTAATAACAAATGTACTCAATAACAAAATGTATATTCAAAATTATTCAATTTTTGTATTATATAGTTTACTAATTATTTTAAGTATTTAAGCATAGTATTATTTTAGACATTGAAGTGTCATGTCCTTACATATCAACACATGTCTATTTTGTACATACAGGTATGACTGTTTACATTGAATATATGTGTCTATTACATATATATCTTATAGATATTTAAATGTATATATAAAGTCTTTGATGCCTTTGGAAATACAAAAGTAGCTTTTTCTTTGCTTTTGAAGACTAAATCCCACTGGAATTCTTAGCTCTGTATATGACATGTTAAAGTCACTTATGATGATCTTGTAACATTAATCATGCCCTTTAGCCAGTCACTGCAGCCATTATGTTGCCTAGTACTTTCCCTGTAATTATTTTTCAAATCAGTTATAAAGGAGTACATAGTGCATTTTTAATGTCACTCTGTGGGAACAGATAATGAAGTCCATTTTCCAGAGCTTTTATGAAATGTGGTTTTTGTTTGTTTTTTAGGTTGCAGCTAAATTTCTTTTGCCACTTTTATCAGAGGCATATGATTTAGCTTTTTTTTTAAGTGTTAGATTGTTACAGTTAATGAAAAAAAAAAAACTATAGTGAAACAGCCAGTGATGTCTTTTTTTTTTTTTTTTTTTTTCACGTGGGGAGGGGAAAAGCACCCTTCTCATTCCCTTTCCCACATCTTTCAACTTTCATGGCTGTGTTGGAATCATCTACTTCGCTAACATTATGAAGAATGAAAGCTTTCCAGAATTTCAAATACCTTGAGAAGTAGCCAACACCTGCTCTTTAGAGGTGGCTTTGAAAATAAATACCAATAAAAACAGGGTGATGTAGGCTTCAATGTCTTTCGAGACTTCACTGCTATCTCTGTTACCACTGCTGCAGAAAAGAGGAAAACATTTCACATTTCTGGCATCACTAATGACAACACAGCGACTGAAAGAAAGCCGTGAATTTCTGGGTGTAGCATTAGGATACAGGACTCTTGCTGAGCTCACCAGTTCCTTGCTCTGCACAGCTGCTTTCTCAGCTGGGGGTTTAAATCAGCACTGTGAGAAAAGACAGAAATGACCATGAAGCATTTTCCTCACTATGAGAAAAAGGTAATGTTCAATTAACGCTTCAACCATCTATTTTCTGTCTCTTGTTTGTATGTTTTGCTTTGAATCTTTTTTCACTTGTGCCTTTTCATTTCATGGAATATCATGCTTACTAAATAGTCTTTGTGCTTACAGTTATGGAGAAGGATGCTAAACTTCTCAGGCTTTGCAAAAATCAGTAAGAGTTGGAGAGATTAAAGTGCATTGAAAAAAATGTGTACATTTAGAACCACGAGATGTTAACATGGGCTGTGCTCACCTAGATAAGCTGGCATGTGAGGCAAATGTATCACAACAGAGAGCAGACTCCCTTTTGTAAATTATTTCAGTAAGTGTCACATTTGACTTGTGGAGAAAGGATCTATTTACCTTACCTCCGGTTCTGTGGAAGAACTATTTACACAATGTGTAATGGTGCACTCTATTCTAAGGCTGGCTTGAGCTCTAATTAAAATAGGATTTTATTTCAATAACAAAGAGTTTTTAACCTGCCACCCATAAAATATATATTATTTTCATTCACCTTTGTTACAAGTTGGTTTTGGAATTGCATAGGTACAAACTAATGAAAACTGATTTTGTAGAATCTCGTTATTAACAGAATTACTTGGTTCTGTGTTCTTAGAGACAAACCCACTAGGGTTCTAAGTAGGACCTTTTCTTCTCCCTCTTGGAAAGCAGTTTATTTTACAAGCCCAGAAATTGTGCTGTTGTTATGTTTTGGGAAGTATACTCTTTGTTTAATCTGAGTTTAGAGAAAAATTAAAATAAAACAGAAGTTACATGATGAATACGTGTACATGTATGTTTAAATGAATGTTTAATTTTATCTTGGGTCTTATTAATTTCTTCTCAGGTTTTTATTAGCCTTCTGGTTGGAAAGATGAATGCTTTTGAGCTTGCACTAAACTGAAGAATGAACCTCAAGGGCTGACTGTTCAGTTGGCATCATGTCAATTTAGTTTTGTTTTGAACTAAAATATTAATGGTCACTGCATTAATCATCATTCATTATAAAATCTGGTCAGCAATTCATTTTACAGATTTTTATAAGGTGCCAAGCAGTGGACTTGACAATAGATAAAAGATAAGCATATAGATCTCAAGACATTTATAGCTTAATCCTTTCAGAGTTTTTTTCTGAAGAAGGATCTGATGTTTAACTATCATGTGCATATCAAGTTGGAAGAGAATTTTGCAGAACATATTGAATTCCACGTCAACTTTCTTAGTAGGCTGTTGGTTGACAAAGGATTATTTTTGCCTATTCAGGCAGCAGCTATTTATTGAATAACAATATTTTATAGACATCATTGTAGACACTTGGAATATAACAGCAAACAAAACAAGCAGAAGTTATAATCTGGAGCTTACATTCTCATCTTGGTTCCTAGGACAGGTGGAACTTGAATTTTCACACTTTTAGAATGGCAAAGAGACAGGTAACCAAAGTGGAACTTGCTGCCTTATGCACAGTTCCCCTGGCCCATGTGGGTTTTATTCAGTCCATGCTGACCCAAGAGAAAAGAAAAAGCTTCTACAAATGTTCCAAAGCATATTTAGATTGCTTGAAAAGTGACTTTACTTTCAAATAAGACATGATATTCAATGATCTTATGCTTCCCTATTGTACATGAAGAGGACTGCAAGAATGGTTTTGCACTATTCATAACATCTAGTGAATTCTAAATTTCAGACATTCAAAAAAAATTATTTCACGGTGGCAATAATTTCCTTGTTGCTTTCTCTTAACTTTTCAACTGGCAAAAGCACATAGACTCTTCATGTCTACTGAAATCATTATTTTAGTTACTGGTGGTAATGTTCACTAACCATGCCTCTGGTATTTCACCTTGAAAATAACTCGGAAAACATCTATTTATAGCTTTGTATCCCATCTCCTTCCTATTTTGAATGCTTCATTTTTATATTTTAAGATTGCAGTGGGACACATTTTCCTAAGTTTTCCTTCCAACTTTCTTATTTTTCTTCTGATTCTATCCTGATTTCTTTTTATCTTTTCCCTCTCCCTCACCCCTATCCCTCTCCATTCATTCATCCTTATCCACCACTCCCTCTTCTTTACCCTTCCCTCCCACCTCAGGTATTTCAAATCCTTTTCTCTATTGTCACTTCTACTATCACAGTTGAACAATGAAGTTTTCTTGTTCCCAGGCTCTCTTAACAGTGAGATTGACCACATTATTTAGTTTTGGACACTGGGGCACAAGCATAAAATTCCTTAGAGCTCAGCAAAAGATTTTGTTTGCCTGATTAAGGGAAAGACATGGCTGGTATATCTCTTACCTCCCTTCTTTTCTGAATATAGACAGGGAGGTTGAAAACTAATGCAGCCATTTTGTGACCTTGAGGAGGGAAATATGAGGAAATTCCCTAGAGGACTTCAGAAGTGCTGAAACCTCAGAATCCATACTCTTCCTCCCTTAAGACTCCTTGTTATGTCAGAAAAATAAACCAGTATTTATTAAGTGACTCTAAATGGTGGTTTATGTTACTTTTCATAGGAAGCATTCCTTAATGAAGCCATGGACATAAACAATTTATTAGAAATGCCTAAAGTTGAGCTTTTATGACACTATTTGTAACACATAACTTATATGTCACAAAATAAAACACTAAACAATAAAGCTAAAATGTATTTTTGTCTTGTCTTCAATAACTTTATGGTGGATAGTGTAAAGAAAAGATTTTCTGACACTTGTCCAAACTCTGACCAATTTACATTAGCATATTCTTCCTGCTTCTTGGTGCTCTTTTCCTCATATGTATAATAAGAAATTGCATTATTTCTAAGGTTCATTGCAGAAATACATTTCAAAGTTTGTTAAAATGTATTTTAAAGCCAAGGATTTATAACACTACCTGTTGAAACATATTTTAAAATTTTATTTCATGACTATTTTGAATATTAAAAATTAGCATTGTGTTTTTACATTGTGTTGTTCATATTTAGAATTTGGTACTTTTTTGTACCGAAAAAGCAAGGTTATGAGTCTGAACCTTTAATACTATTCACTCTACAAATGTAATCTCCTTAGATATTTAGTTACTGAAATTAGGTTAGAAAGGACATTTGGAAGCATCTATTTAGAAGAGTTGTTTTTTTTTTTCTAGGACAACTCTATAGACTCTCATCATCCCTGCTCCTTTTGTGAGTACAAAATCCAGACAAAATAATACCACTAATAGGGAGGAAGTAGACCTGATACATTAAGTTTTCTAGCCCTTCTGACATAAGACTGTGTAATTGCATGAAACTGGTATAAAGAAGTTTCACTGACAGAAAAATATTTCCTTTTGCTTTTGTGAGGCATAAAAAAGAAGATAATGTTGTTGAATACCTTCTGAAAAAACATGTGTGTGAATTAAAGGGAACTCGTTTGTAAACAGCATTAATTCAAGGTCATTTTTTTTTCAATCTCACCTTGCATCAACATGGAGTTATGTTTGCTGATCAGACATCACTTACTTTAATCAAGCTTTAAAAAATTTTTTTTGAGCTATGATATATTTATTCTTAAGTTGATTTGTAATTGGATGGAGGTTGGAAATTCAAAGAAGCCACTACTGGAAATGGAAACTGGTAAAACAGATATTATACACAAAGTAGAATTTATAGCAAGCAAAGAGCTTTAACACAGAAAATGGAAAAGCAAGGATGATGTATGTGCTGGTGCACATGCCCAGGGCGCATGATCACTAGATGGTCCTGTGAGCTAATTAAGGAAGGAGGATGAAAATGCTTCAATATAGAGGATGTAGTCTTTCATGACATGAGGAAGCTATAGCCAGATAATTATAACTGCCTCTTGTTTTCTAGCGTAACAAGCAGTTCATGAACTAGAGAACCCATCTACTTAACTATGAGAGGGGTTTGCTTTCTTTCAGGCATCGAACCATTTCTGGTTGGTTGTTGAGTATAAAACAAACAGAGATGCTTTTCTTCCCTGGATGGAAGCAGCCATCCATGTTGCCAGGGAAACATCCTTAGGCAGTAAGGGTCACTTTGGAAATGACTTCAAAAGCATATCAGCAATAATACCAAGACCTGAACTTCTAGGTGATGTTTTCAGTGATTTTAAATGTCATTTTCAACATCAACAAAAAAACTTACTCATGTGTTTAGCATTCACTGGGAAGTAGGAAGACAAAACTGGATGTGTAATAAATCTTGACCCTGGTATTTTCAATCTCTGCTTTTGGAAGCCTGTGGATTTTGGTAGAAATGCTTTGACAGAGCAAAGGAACATGATCAGCTGCTGGTATGTTGAACTGACATTTAGGTGTAAAAAGAGAAGCTGTATTTAAGACTTCCTTTGAAGAAATGCTTTCACTCATCTAAAAAAAATACAGATTCTTTACTCAAATAGCACTCTTCACTGTGTTTTGTTTCGGTGAGATTTTTGTGTTATTTTTGAACACATTCTGTCATGGATTAGTTTGGTGTAGATTCTGTGTCAAAAAAAACCCAATTTCATTCATTTCTTTATTTTACTGAATATTTATGATTTCATATTATGAACCAGGTACTATGGAGTTAGATGTGAATAGAACACAATCCCTACCTTTAAGATGTGTAGAATGCAATCTGGCAGAGATAGAAACAAAGACGGACTCAGATTTAGAGGAAGTACAGGGGGGTGTTTGCAACTACTCTTCTAGAGGTGGAAGAAGATTTTGGAGAGAAAAAATGTTTAATCTTTGTAGGAGAAATAAGCATTGAGCAGGTAATACAATCCAGGAAAGGCATCCTAGGACAGAGACAATAGCAAATGCAAATGCTGAGACAGAAAGGCAGATTTCATTGACATTGTGATGACTGATGATCAGGATATACTTGGGAGTGTGTGTGAATATGAGGTTCTAAAAGTAAGTTGAGTCTGGATCATAAAAGTCTTTACAAAGTATAAAATGTGTTTCTATCTTACTGTTCTTTCCCCAGAATTTTCTTTATAACTTTAGGTATAGCCAGTGGGAGTATATACTTTTACAATAAAGTTTTAAATAGCATGGTATCATGCAAGGTATCATTCCTCTTTCTTTCTTTGTAATCCAGAAATATTCACAAGTACTTGTGTGCTTCTGATATCTTAAAAATTAGAATTTATGTGGTTGTTTAATATTTAAAGCAAGGATTGTGAAATACAGAAAAAAGTTCTCTTATTTTAAACTCACATTATCTGACTTAATAATTGGATTTGGCTATAGAGTTTAGGATGACCTCCACTTTCAACTGGTAGAATTAAGCTGTCAGAGTTCACCATTTTAAAAATCACTTGTATTTCTTTTTGTCAGGAAATTCACAAGTAAAAAATGCAGACAGCTAATTTATTACAAACCATTCTGAAATGTACTTTATTCTTTTATGATGGACAAAAATGAAACTTTGTGTGCAAGAAAATGCAGAGGGTGGATATGTTAACAAGCTAAAGCTCTTTGGCATCATTTAGGTAAGCCACCTGTTCTAGCCTGCATTTGCTGAATAAATTAGATGCTCTAGGCAGAGTGCATGCAGCTGATTGGTCTGCTTGTTACCTAGGCAACCATCTTTCTGCTTTATGACTCTGAAAGGGTTCAGAGCCCATTAGCTCTTCTTTGAGCAAGAACATAAGCATTTTTTCTTTCCCTTTTCTGATTTAAAAAAAAATTAAATACTGGTCAAGAACATTACTTAACTAATTCTTACAGTGTTGTTTATTCAAGAGTACATTTTCCCAGTGTTTGAAAATCTTAGGTTCAAACCTTAAAGGCATTCACAAAACAGCCCAATGGAGGACTGCCAATGATTAGTAATACAAAAATTGAAAGTACATTCAGTCTCAAACGGAATCATCTAAGACAATCTATGTGAAAACACAGATTCTCTGACTTCAGTCCAAAAGGCAGTGCATGAAAGATTGTTTTCCCAAATTATTTCAGCGATTATTTCACCAGACTTATCTCATTCTGCAGAGATGAAGAGATGTGAAAGACCCTGATTTAGCAAAGGCTTCATCAGATGAGGGGTTAAATGATCACAGATGAGGGAATTGTGGGGCAATGCTGAGATTACACATGGTAATGCCTGCCGAAATCAATGAAGGTTTCACTCCCTACTACATTTAGTCCTCAGAATATTAGTTTCATTCTATTTTGTAATCCATATTTGTCTTTCCTCCTGGCCTTTCTATTCTAAAGCTTTGTGAAAAAAAAATCAGTAGGCATCCAAAACAGGTAGATTTTTGAAGTGCCTACCTGTATCTGGATTTTGCATGTTTACTCATGGGCATGAAATGAGATGTGGCTCATCTCAAAGCCACACTTTCAGCCTCCATGGGATCTCTAAAGTTCCATAATAGTACTAATAAGACATGCTGTTTCTGAACACTGAAATGATGGGGAGAGAAAAAAACCGTTGGAATCATATAGAATATTTTGAATTAGGCCTCTGGTTGCTTTTCTTTTTCTATTATTTTGGAATTCTTCACAAGTAGAATATACTTCAAGACTGTCTAATTCACTCTAGTGACAAAAACACCTATCTGATAACTATCTTATTTGTTACTCTTGGCAATCGAGGAAGAAGGTTTATTCTCTTCATCTACAAAGCCAGTTGTCTAGGACTTCTTTAAGGGATGTTTTGGTCATGGGCCAACCTTACTGCTATTAGATTGACTTTTTTCCCCCTTTTGATGGTAATTATACATTCTGAAGTCTCAAAGCTGGAGTCAATAATTTTCAATAGTGTAGTGCACAGATAATAGTCTCACCAGTTTGCTAAGGTTCTTTATTGGTTCTGTTAGCAGGCAGGGACCAGTAATTTACACTCACACTTCCCGACAAGGGAAAAGTCAATCTTTAAACCCACCACTGCCATTATCATGCACCAGTGCATTAGCAGTGAAAGACAAGGTTAACAGAAATGATAAGAAACCAAGAGACCCAGGGCTATCCAGGCCCCTGGAAGCCTCATCCCAGTTCAGTAAACCAAACACCATGAAGCAGGTCAACACCTAGGCCAGGTTTTCAACAAGCTCCCTCTTGTCAGGGACAGATATTTCCTTATCCCCAAGGATATAGGTGGGTCAGAAGCTTGCAGCTATTCGTTCCTTCACCCTCCTGTGACTGGACCACAAACACTACATGTCTCATTCTCCCTGCATGCATTCTTTTTTTTTTTTTTAAATTTTAAATACTTTGCTTATATATGAATTTCACATCTCTGTGATCTCTGGGTCCAGCCCCCCCCACCCCCAACTGTTCCCACCCTGTCCCATCCTGTCCCATTCCCCCCCGCAAGTTGTGTACTTCAATTTGGTTGTTGGCTTGTTTTGACTTTTCTTCATGGATTTTTGTCTATCTTTCCCATGTCACAAGTTGTAGTGAAACCATTTGTTTTCTGTTTTTTTCTTTTTGACTTCTTTCTGCTAATATGATTTCTTCTAAGTTCATCCATGTTATCATAAAATCATCTAATTTGTCATTTTTAATCGATGAGTAATATTCCATTGTGTATTTGTACCACATCTTTTTTATCCAGTCATCTGTTTTGGGACATTTCGGTTGCTTCCATGTCCTTGCAATTATAAATAGTGCTGCAATAAACATCTGAGTACAGGTGTCCCTTTATACCCACATTGAAGTCACCTTTGGGTAAATTCTCAGGAAAGCAATTGCTGGGTCAAATGGTAGTTCCATTTTCATTAATTTGAGGGCCCTCCATACAGCTTTCCATAGAGGTTGGACCAGTTTACATTCCCACCAGCAGACTGCATACACTCTTAAACTCTCTCGCAACTCCTGTTCTTCTCAGGTCTGTGCTCTTTTCTCTCAAGGCTTTGCCCTCACTTCATGTACTTTGTTGAGTTTCTACCCACAGTGTCTACTTTAGTTCAGCTGCATCTTATTGCAACAATGGGACCATGGCCCCCAAATTCAGCTGTGTCACACCCTTAAAGTTGTAGCAGTTACACAGACACACCAGGCAGGGCAGAGCCAGGGCTCAGGCTTGTCTGCCTCAAAACACCCCACAATTTCCCTCATCCCTTCCTCCCCAGAATCCTCAAGCTCATTTTCTGGTACTTTTTCTTTCATCCCTACTCTCTCTGCATTCCTGTGCTCTGTCTCATGCTTGTGCCTCTTATCCCCTCTCCTAGTTTCAGGTAAGCATACTTACACATGTGCATACCCACTGGGCTAGACAATCATGGGGAAGAGGCAATACCATAGGTTTTGGCTATACAGACTAATGGTGAAAATAGCCTGAGCTACTCAATTACCTGACACATAGTTTGTTGAGATATAGGAGTGCATTAATGTATCAAGATTCTATGAACAGGTCTTTATAAAAAATAGTTTCTTACTGTCCAATAAATTGGTGCAAATATTTTGTGTATGGAGGCAAAAGAATTCTTGATAAGCATATTATGATTGATCATAATATGGCTAAATATTAACAAGCACATCACTAAATGATCATAAATATGGAGGAAACATTCAAAGTTATTATTCTAGCGTTTGGGGATTTGGCAAAAGGAGACACTGCATATACTTACTTTGTGGTAAGAGAGATGGAGTTTTTTTCCCTCCCATTTCCAACATGCTTACATGTTTCTTCAAAAAATCAGGCAATTATTTACCATCTGAAAGAGAATGTTAAACAGAGTCATCTTATTTTCATTCTTAGAAATATCATTATTTGAATATCTGCCTCTACCACTGTTTCCCAGTTATTTAGATTAGACTAAAACACTAGTCTTGTACTCCAAGTAGTATGTAACACACATTCAGCCACCACTTAAGGTCTCTGGGTACTCTTATCAAGTCCTGGGCAACCAAAGGTGAGTTCACAGTCCCCATCTTTGAATTAGATCCGTTTTGAATGGAGCATCTCCAAGAGAAATTTGATTTCAGGAAGGTGAGTGCTGTCACAGAAAATGAACTTGTAGACAGATTTATTAGAAAGCGTTTCTAGAGGGGTTCTCCTGGCATCTATTCACCTTCATCCTGAATCCCCTCTGCGTCTTGTCCTGCTGACCATGTACTAGATCCCTTGGTTTCCTGCTGTCACCCCAGTCTGTGGATGTACCCAGAGTTAATCTTCCCAGATAAAATGTACTTTTCTTCTCTGTAAGTTGATTTGAATAGTGATTCCCCTGGAATATTTTACTTGGTGATGATTTGTTGGGCTATCATCCCATCCTCATCATCAATTGTACCATAACCAATCCTTGGTGCCAACTGTGGGGCAACAGACCTGCTTGTGATGCCCATTTTTGTGCAAACATCAGGCTGACCAATCTGCATATGTTCTTCATTGATTTTAGTAGTTACACAAATATACTAGGTAGGCCAAGGTAGGGCAGGGCAGGCCAGGGCTGGACCCTGGGACCGGGGTATTGGTTCTGAGATGCAGGTGAGCTCCCCATTGCCCCCAGGAATCTTAACACTTTCTCTGGACTCTCTCTCTTGGATTCTCTCATGCTCTCAGTCATGCTCATGCTCTCTCTGGCGCTCATGCATTCTCTCTCATGTTCTCTGCACCCCCGTTAGCCCCATTTCCCTAGGCCCACTTACACATGCACATACCCACTAGGCAGCACCATCATGTAGAAGACAATACCTCAGGTGCTGATTATAGGCTAATAGAGAAAAAAGTCTGATGAACTGACTCACCCTATATGATTGCATGACTACTTTTCTCTTTAGGCTAATTCTGGACTATGTCTTCCAACATTGACTTTTAAGTTATCATTTGGAAAGCAAACTTTCAAACTGTTGATCTACCATTAGTTCTAAGTGGTAAGATTTATAGATCGCTTTTCTCCCTGAGTGTGCCTGTATAGCACGCTTGTACTACAGATTCACCTAATATACCATCTGCTCTCAGTCAAATGCCAGTCTTCACTGGTGCCTGCCCATCTTTTTTGTGTGTTTTAATAATATATGAATTGCTGATGCCAACTAGAGACCACAGCCCAACGAAGAGGACAGCTTAGTGACAGACCTGAAAGTCAGCTGGCATTGTCCACTAACTCTGGAAACCAACACATTCCTGGGATCAATCATTCCTTTAAACCAGAATTTTAAGTATTCTTTTTTTTAATGTAAAAATAACCACTTTGAACATACTGCTTTCAACTTGCCATCTTACCAAATACTTTGCAGAATTTTTGGTGAACTCAAGGCAAAATGGGAATTCCATGACTTTGGGCAGTTCACATCAATCTTCTGAAGGAAGGAGCTATTCTGAGGAGGTCAGAAGCAGCAGACCATTGCCATGTGTAACTCAGTTCTGACTGTCTCATGATTCTAGCTGTCACTGTTCCATTTTATGAATTTGTAGGGATGAGAATTTGGATTCAGGGTAAATTACTTGTCTACACTTAGCTTAATTAAGCAGAGCTTGACTAATGGTGTTAAATAGAGGAATGGTCACCTCTGTTTCAGACACCCCTCCTTGTGTTCTGTCATTAAACTTGTCTTTTCCCGATTTCCTTGAAAGGATCCAGTTTCCAAATAAAAATGACTGTGACAATTGTTTCTCAATTTTCTGTGTCATATCTGCACTGCTGAGATCCTTTTTTTTCTGAATCTTCTTTCTTTAAAATATCATGACCAAAGTTTAACCTCTCTGATTTATGACCACCCCTTTCTTTTTCACTTAAGGGCAATATTGATTTTCTATGAACTTCTATAGATTCACTGGTCTTGATTTTTCTGAAAAGGTGTCTGTTTCTATACATGATTATGTCATCTCAGGTTTCCAAAATAAGTGTCAGGTTTCCAAAATAAGTGTCCTGGCATAGAATACTCTCTGCAGTATAAGGACACTTCTAGTTAATTTTCTAATGGGTCTGGAGTGCGTCCTCGACAAGAAACAGAATTTATTGGACTCTGTGGAATATTGAGGTTGATGCTGAAGGTTCTGATATTTGGAGAGAATGATGAACATCAAAAAATATAAAAGGATAGTGTGTGTGTGTCTGTGTGTGTGTGTGTATGTGAGAGAGAGAGAGAGAGAGGTGAATACATTTACTTTGACTTATATTGAGGTTTTGGAGTCTTGGGGTCATTTTATTGGGAATATTCAAAGAGTAGATGTTCATGTGGGATTAGAACGCTGGGTCTGAGTTCCAAAACTGGTGAACAAAACTAATGAGAGAAGAGTCAGTGTATAATTTAAGAAAATTCAAAAACATAAAAAGAATGTTAAAAAGAGAACTCTAGAGAATATTTATTTTCACAGGATGAAAGCAAAAGAGGAACTAATCTAAAAAAGAATTTCATACATCCTGCAGTTTACTTTTAACCTTATGGAAGAGATAGATTGAAAAGGACTGAAATAGAAAAATTCTCAAAAAGGGCATATTGAAATTGCAGACAGACCAAGTAGAATAGGTTGCAATTCCTGTATACCCCCATATGCCTCATTTTTGGAAATTAAGATTTAACTCCTCAGCCCCTCAGAGTATGTGTGCTCCTTGGTTCAGGCATTTAGGGTTTGGTTTCTTAGTAAGTTCAGGGCCCTGTGATGGAATTGCTGGTGACACTGTGGCTTGTGTTCTAGATTCCTCAATTTTTTTCTAAATTGACTCCAAAAACCACAAGTCTTTAAAATCTTTTAACTGAAGAGTAAAATAAAACAGGAATAAGGTTTTTGCTTTATTATTTAAAAATAACTTCAGTAGCTTATTATTGTAAAAACAGAAAATAGAGAAACATGAAATGTAGAGATCTGTAATAAGGATGTGAAATATCTCAAGATTGAAGCACCCAGCTCTATAAAAATTATTGGAAATCCTTAATTGTATATTCTTTAAGATTTAAATTTAATTTAAATCTTAATTTTTTTGCATTATGCATTTTTAAAGTAAATGGGAAATTTTTATTCATACTGTTCCTCATTTTATACATTTTAACTTGATTGTAAAACAGTCCACCAAGATTTTCATCATGCTTTTTCATAGTCATATGGTATTCTGTTGGCTCTTGTGTAGTTTATATAAGTAATTTTCCCCTGATAGGCATTGAAGTATTTTCAATTTTTGCTATCATATATAACATCAGACAAGCACATTTCTGACAATATCTTTACCCAATTGCTGCTTACTTCTTTAGGGTGAATTCTTATGAATGGAATTTCTGGTGGAGAATAAGAACATTAACATTTTGAAATATGTTGCCAAACTCCTGCTTGATAGCTTAGGGAATTATTACTTCTTCCCTCCTGTAGTATTACCCAAGTGGATTTATAAAAAAAAAGTAAGTATATGCTGATTTGATAAACTATGCTGAAGTTTCTGATATTTGGAGAGAATGATGAATATCAAAAAAAAGAGAAAGGACAGTGGTGAGTGTGTGTGTGCGCATGTGCGTGCATAAGAGAGAAAGAGAGAGAGAGAGAGAGAGAGAGAGAGAGAGAGAGAGAGAGAGAGAGAGAGAGAGAGAGAGACTTATATTGAGGTTTTGGAATTTAGGGACCATTTCATTGGGAATATAGCCATTGCCTAGTTTTTAGATTTTCGCCTATGTTCAGGTATTTTATGCTGCTGCTGCTGTTTAGGAACCTGGGTGTTACAGTAATGAAGACTTTTTAACTCCATCATCTCTCCCAGAGAATTTTCTTATTTAATAAAGGATGTTTAGATCTTACTGCTTTTTGCTTAGGTTTAAATAATTTCACTCACTCACTGCTCTGGTACTGGTACAGGGTAGTGATGCAGTTAGAAATTATATTGGTGCCAAAATGCCCTGGTGCATGGAGTATGAAAGAATGTGAGAGAAAATGGGAGGTGGGAAGAGAAGGTGTATAAAAATGGAGGAGCGAGAAGGAAAGAAGGAGAGAGAAATGAGACTGGTGGACTTAGAGAACAGGCCCATGTGGCCTGACCAGGGGGAGCCTCATGGAAGAGTGAGCTGGTGGTGGCAAGGAGCCACATGGTGGGAGAGTGGCTGGCAGAGATGTAACTGGTGTGAAGTCGCATGCCAGAATAGCAGGCCAGAATGACCAAGGGCTGCTGAGGGCAGGCCAGGTGAATATGGCCAGATGTTGCTGTAGATGGGCCTGATAAAGGAAATGCCTGGAGCCACAGCAAGGCAGCATATTTGGAAAGCTGATTTTGCATCAGCATCTGTTGGAAGAGTTTGAAGAGCTTTGGAGAAGTGAAGCAGCTCAGAATGCTGGAGAGAGAAGAAGCAAAGAAAAGACACTGGAGAAAGACTTGACTTTGCAGGAATGCCTAAGATTTGGAGGGGCACCATCTTGGACCTGTGTTTGGGACTTTCAGACTAAATGGTACTTGGGGTAAAATAACTGGCCACTTGTGGCATTAAGGACTTTTCATTTTCCTGGTTAATTTCCCTTGTTTAAACTGCTTTTGTCTGACAACAGGTGATGCAGACCTGTGACTTGTTGGTTAGAGGCTTCTGCCCCCTTTTGACCTGATATCAGCACGAAATTTTTCTTTAAGTGTTACTTCTATTATAAAGCACTTTGTTAGCTCCTCCTACAAGATCTGAAAGATCCTCAAATTTTATTTCCTCTTCCATCCTGTCTTATATCTACTCATTCTGTTTCAGATAAAATAGCAATGTTTATCTTTGTCTTTACTTTGGATCTTCACTAGGTAAATCATTGTATTTTCCCAATAGATAATTGATTTTTCACCCTGGACAAAGAGGACAGAAGAAACTTCCCAAATGATGTTGATAAGAGTACAAATTTATTCAAAAGTAAACTTTTTGTGGATAAATCATGTGACCAGATTCTGTGAAGGAACTTCTTATATCCAAAGTTAAGCTCACATGTGGCATGGTATTAATACACTTTTTGAATCACACTGATCAGCATTTTGTTGAGAAACCTACACAATATGGACAAAGTTTCTGTTCCATCTATAACTTCTGATATAGAGAATTTTTTTACTATAAAATTTAACTGTGTAAATTGGAATAGGAACACTCAAGGGAAAATAACATCATGAAGAATGGCTGGGTCATTCCAAGAATCCTAGATTTCAGGGTCCCTGCCTTTTTATTCCAGTGGAACTGACACGTGGAAATCACTAATTTGACTTCTAAATCCCAGTCTGTCAGAAGATGCCTTCCAGAACTTTGCATTCTTTTTTTCTTAACTAAAATATGAGTTATTTGAGGTGACAGAATGTTTGAAAATTGTCTTCATTTCCTCCATGCCCCCAAAGGATTTATTCAGGATAATACTGAATGATGATCCTTTAAGGAAATTACTGAATGGATTAACTTTTAAACATGAGTCACACTGCTGAGGGAAGGTAGACATTCAAAGACATCAAAAATTTCTAAGCTTTCTCCCATTTTTCTGTCACCAGACTTATTCAGGCTACTTCCATTTTCAAAGTTTCCCTAACCAACACAGGAGGGATAAATAGTGAATCCTGAATATCACTCTTCAGGACAGACAGCCCTTTACATTCCAGGCATGTGGTACTTCTCAGCAAGTATGTGCTAGTCAGTGATTCCAGGTGTGATTTCCCTTTGAATTTGAGTGTGTATCTTGAGTGTGTTTGGGGGTTTTAGACATGGTCCAACCATGCTGAATGCTAATGCAATTCCATGTTTCAAAGGTTGAGCTCTTTCTTATTTGAAGACATTATTATGGCACTATTGGACACTTCCAATAGTGTTCTTTGGAATATTGCTTAAGGATACCATTAAAAAAATGCTGTTTACTTGACCTAGGAAGCAGAACCAGCACCTGCCTAAATATTATGAATTTAGAACCACTTTCAAAATAAAGAGTCAAGATGGGCCTAGCTTTCTATCATATCATGAGCTTGGAGTTGGTTCCATTTGCAAGGAGACATTCACATTGGGATACAGAAATATGAGCAGGGAAAAACTGAGATGTGGGTTTATTATTAATTTTTGCATACATCTAGTAATAGAGATTCCATTGTTTATATTTGATATATTTTCCTTATCTAGAATCAAATAAAGGTTGTAAATTAATATTTATTATTCACCCTAAATTTCTGGCATTCTTGGAAAAGATTGAAGGTAACAACTCATATTTCATCTCCAGAAGTCCTACTCTTTAGCACAGAGTAGAGTGAAATAAATGAGGGGGAATGCTTTACTAAAGAAGCATTATTGAGTATATATTATCTCCTTTCATCAATTTTTGTGGTTCCCAAACCTGTCTTCACATTATGGTAAATAATAAAGACTAAACAGCATATCAATACTCTGATTCAATTTTTTGGTTTGTGTCTGAACAGTGATTATTTTTGAAATCCTTAGGTTTTACTGCTCTGTAGCCTAGCCTGGTTTAAAAGCACTGGTCTATGTAGCAATACCCCAGTATAATCTGGTATTTTCTTAATAATCCTGCCATAGTTTTCATAGCCACCAGAGACATTTGTAACATGGCCTCATTCAAATATCCTTTATGTTAAAATAAGAAAACTGCTTTTACAAAGAACAAATTTTGTTGTTACATGTTTTCACTTAAAATGGGTTTTCGTGAGGTGGAATGACTGTCACTCAAGTATGTGGGAAACGACCGATTTTTTTTGGCTCCTCTGTCTTTATCAGGACTTTGTACCATGGTCATTAGGCTCTGTGGAACCTCTCACTAATCTGCTAATAAATACATACTGTCTTGTTCCAGAAGATGCCAACTATGCAATCTGCTTTCCATCAGCTAGAAACAACTTTAATCCCTTACTAAGACATGCTTCTCCTAACCAAAACTCTTCAAAGTAAATGAACCCTTCTATTGCCTGGTCAGTATCTGTTTATCAGCCACCTTTGGCTTTAGGAAGGTCATGTGATATTCTGCCTGGCAAAAATGAGGAAGATGAATGATAGGCCTTCTCTAAGATAGCCTTTTTAATTTTAGGTTCATTCAGTTATAATCTAAATAAACACTTCAATGAACCACTAAATTCTTCTTAGAACAAACAGCAGGAATAATGATATTTATTTCTTCTGTAATTCTGTTTGTTTCAATTGTTTAGTGTTACACTACATTGCTACGAAGGTTATAAAGGGGATGAATTCCCAATATGTGAATGTCTATAATAATAATAAAATATAAATATAATATAAAAGAGAATATAATATAAATATAAATGACATCCAAAGACTGATGTTGACTGTCATAAGAGTTAATCACACCGTTTTATCAGACATACTCCCTGGTCTCTTGATATTTCTGTCTCTCATCAGTTTCTTAAGGTAAGTGCACAGAAATATAAAGGTCACAAGTACACACTAACTCCTTATATATTTTTGTTTCTTTTAAATAATTTATTTATATATTTCACATCATTTCCGTCCCTGGGGATCACCCACCATCTCCCCTCCCTGCCCACTCCAACTGGTCCTCACTCTCCCCTGCTTATATATTTTCTACCTGTATGAGATTTTTGGGGACCTTCAAGGACTGAAATTCCACTACCTCAACTCTTCCCCAAGTATCCATTTTTGGCACTGCAATCATGGTGCAAAAGGTTTTAATTGTTTCTGAGATAATTGCAGAGTCACATGCAGTTGTAAGAAATAATACAGGATAATCCCAGATAAGCTTTATATGGTTTCCTCCCATGGGAATTTGTAAAGCATGAAAAGTTATAGTTCAAGTCAGTACCAAGATATTGATATAGTTCATCAATCTTTCCTGGAGTTCTCTCAGTTCACTTATATGTGCTTATGTTTGGTTCTGTGCAATTTTATTTTATCTGTAGGTTCATGAACCCAACATCAGACTAATGATACTGCCTAGTCCATCACATGGATGCTGGTTTTCACTCTTAAAATCAACTACTCCTTTCCCATTAGCTACTGTTTCCCTGCTTCTAAACCACAACAACTACAAAGCTTTTCTCCATTTCTATAATTTTGTTATTTCAAGAAAGTTAAGTCTATTTAATTATGTAATAACCACTTGGAATTGGTTTATACATTGAACATAACTTCCTTGAGATTCATCCAAATCATTACATGTATCAATGTTCATTTATTTTTATTATTGAATTGAATCCATGAGATGGGTGAATCACAGATTGTTTAACCATTCATTCACAAAAGGACAGCTGTGCTATTTTCAGTTTTTGATTATTTTCAGTTTTTGATTATTACAAATAAATCTGCTATAAATATTTATATACAGGTGTTTGAGTAAAACTGAATTTCTAACTCTGGGATTAGCTGCTTAAAAATGCCATTGTTGGAGAGTATGGTTATTACATAACTGAGTCCTTCAAATACAAATTGATTGGGTAATTCTCCTTTTTATATCCTTTTAATATAATTCTATTATTTTCAACATCAAAAAAGTAGATACCGGGGTCTACCAAATTCTGAAATAGCTGGAGGCTGCTATTCTTACTCTCTTCATGCAATGTCATTTTTCCTTTCCAGGCACATGAGCTTAAGTCTAGTGTCCCATGTTTTCAATACAACCAAACATGCCCTTTGATAACAGCAGAGATTCATTCATACGAAATTCCAATAGCATGGCTGGTCTGCAACTGAATGGAATAAGTATGAGCTCTTTTCCCCAACTTTTGGCTCATGACTCCATGGTCTTCATATTACGTCCTGTCCTTTTAGAAGCTATGATTTTTTTTTTTTTGGTGATTAAGCTATGAAAATCACATTCTCCCCTGTATTATAAAATCATCTTGTGGGATAAGATGCTCCAACAATGCAGCTTTCTATCAAGTTAATATGTACTGTTGACTGAGTCTGAATATCAATTCTATTTCTTTGATGGAAGATTCTTTTATACACAATTTGATAGTTCAGTGTTATATTGTCATTAATTATTCTTATTAATAGAGATTATCTGACTAATGCTGAGGTTATAGACTGTTTTCACAGCAAAAGTACTTAGCAAATTTGATGGTTTTTAAAATGGTAACAAATAGAATGAAGTTTAAAATTATGAAAGGGAGTTTTTTTTTTAGCTTTCAATAGGGTTTCTAAATGTAATCTTATTTGCATTTATTAATGTAATCTTACTAAATGTAATCTTATTTAAGCTAAATCAATGACAAATTTATTAGAGACATGAAAAATAAATCAGTGAGTAAGAAAATTAATAACTATGTCTCTGTATCCATTATCATGATTAATGTTTTCTTTATGTTCTATTGGACCATCTCTCAAAATATATACTTTAGCATTGAACAGATTATTTTGAAAATAGTTTGCAAGCTTTTTCTGCAAACTTTATCATATCATTTTATTTTTCAATATTCATAGTTTGTTTCTTATCCTTTCTGAGAGCTGCAGTAAGAAGAGATTAGAATAAGTAACCACAATGTTCCTTCATCCAAAGAATTAAAGAGAAAACCTAAATAATGATATATCTAACTTGTATTTAAGACTTGCAAACTGATGCAATGGAAGAAAAGGTCACTTGAAATTTACAAAAACAAAATCTTTGTTCTATGAGAATGCTTTGCACTGGTAATCCTATCTTTTCAAAGCTTCACTTTTTGCATGAAATTAAGTTTTCCAGTAGAAATAAAGCTTTCTGTGGCATTTAAATTATCTTAAGTCAGATATTTAATTATTATTTCATGATGCATAAGACCTTTGAAAAAGTAAATTTGATTAACTCTGGCAAAGGACAATGAGAGTAATTTAATCTGTAAGTAGTAACCACCTTAAATGCTTTACAGAAAACCTAATTTTCTATACATTAAAATACAGAACCCTAATTTCACTTGTGTGACTTACTGTATTACCAAAGAACTGACTCTGGGTTATTAAAATATCAAGAATGTATGCATCTGTGCAGTTGATCTGAAGCTAATACACAATTAAGTAAAATAAATATTTTTTGTGGCCAATAAAGGCTATCAGTTTTCAGTATCTACTATTTTTGAAAAAGTATTCTAATTTCCATTTATTTTTATTCAATTATTCATTTATTTCATGAATATCTATAATATACTTACTAACTATGTACTTAAGCACTCTGCTAGGTGACAGATGCATTAATAAGCATAAACAATAAACTACTGAGTAGATAAGAGTCTGGTAGGAAAGTTTGACATTCAAAATATTAAATAAGGCATCATTTATAGTTGATAAAAGTGCTGCAAGGCAGGGAATATGGCCATGTATGAGTTATAGTGAAAGACCTGATTTAAAGTGGGAGAGCCAAGAAACTTTCTTGAGGAAGTGAAGGCTTTAGGTGAGATAAGAAGGGAAACTGGAACTGATGGAAGGGTGGGAGCTGTGGATCTGAAGGAACACTCCAGGCAGAAAGATGGTATACAGTAAATCTGAGTAGGGGAGGATATGTCATATGTAAGATAAAGAAAAAGGTGGTTTCATGAGTATAGCATCTAGACAGAATAGAAAGTGTACTTTGGGAGGTGGAAATGTAGTTGGGAAGAGGACCTGCAAAAGAAGACCCATTTTTCCCATTACAGTTTAATATCAATACTATCAAGTACAGAGGCTGAAACAGAGGACAACAAATACAGTGTCAAATTTTTGATCATAAACATCAAATTCAATGAGAAATGTCACAGGGAAAAATGGGAAACACTTTGCATTTGTTGTTTCCAATATCAAGTCACAGGATTTGTTTTCATCTCTTAAAAAATGGTAATTTGGAAGATGTTACAAACTTTTATCAAAAATGCTTCTGATTGCAGTGAATAGATCTCTTGGTTACCATTGGCTTAGACAATATGACCATACAATTTACTTAGTGAGAAATTTTGAAATTTAAAAATCACCAGTGACATAAGTTCTTCTGACATTTATTTTCTGCCACACTTAATTGTCTTTGCCCCTCATGAGACATCTATTCTGTCACTAGGAACTCCACCCCCTGCCAAGAAAACAAACAAACAAAAACTATATTCAAGGTAAAAACAAATAGGAAAAGGGAAAATAATCACTGTATACCAGTAGCTTATATCAAGAAATCAAATGACTTTCCCAGCAAGTCCAAAGAAGTCCTCTACTTCCATTTCATTGGCCAAAATCATTCCTGCTTCCTACCTGCAAGTGAGTTTGTGAATGTGAGATGTTGGCTTATCTCTGACCCTTACTGGGGAGACCATAAAGGGAGAAGAGAGAGGAAAAACTCGTGGTATTTTATCAACAGTGCAAATGCATGAAGAGGTTGGGTTCTGAGAGCACTTATCTTGAAAACCAAGGAAAAATGCCATTTATTTTGGACACAAGTTTTATGAGGTTTTGTTTCTCCTACTGGAGTTTTCTGAATATTTTATGCCAATTTCTTGTTATCCTGTTTTTATTTTCAAGCTTGCGGAAAAAACAGACTCATTTTGAACCCTATGATGGTATGTTAGGCCACATGAATAACTGTTCCAGAACTGTCCTTGTGGTCTTTTGATGCTTGGTTCACCTTAGCCTAAATTGTGCATCTTTGGTGGCCATGAACTATCAACAAAGAATTGTTTGCAAATAGTAAGTTACATCAGGCTTTACCAGCAGTGAAAACCAAATGATGTGGTGAAGCAGAAGGCAAATCATGGTGCTGTGTGAATTTGAAAAGCAAAAAGTGGTTGTTGAATTGCTTAGCAGATGATGCATGGGCAAAAAAATGCTTTGAAAGCATGAGGTGGTAGTTCCTATAAAATTCACATATCAGACATTAAGTTTCAGCATATTGAAATTATTCAGTACATACAGCTAATGATGTTAATTTAAATTTTATTGGTTTTATAGTTTATTTAATAATTTCATGTTTCTTTGTTTCTGTAGCTAAATCTTCTGAGGCTATCATTTTACATTTATAACATTTACAAGCATATTAAAAGATAATGTAATCTGTAGTGAGAATATGAGCCCATATTTTTTCCTTTCAAAAATTCTGTTCAATTTTATAAACAACGGATGAAAATATCTCCCAAGTTACATATGGGCAATTCTGAAATTACCCTGGTCTGCCCTATGATAAGTAGATATGTCTGTTTCTGACCTATGTTACTCTGCTATTCAACATTTTTAAGAAGCTATCAATAATCTCTTTCTGTGTGTTGTCAGATTGCTCCAGGAATTTCATACTCTGATCAAAGGAATAGAGAGCTGAAAATCATGAAAATATCCCTGGTAGTGTCCATGAAATGCCAACCTGGGATTTTAAAGCTGGTAACATTTAATTTACCGAGGAAAACCAGGAATCTTTGTGCAGAGAGAGTTTACAAGGTGTTCTAAGGAGAATCGTATATGTTCTTTTAGTCACTCACACTGAACATTCATGCTCACAGAAGGAGATGGCCTATTTTCATGAAAAGCACAGTTAAAAAGAACCTTAAAGATCATTTCCATGGAGGCAGTAACTCTGTCTTCAGGGTCTCAGGATGCTAAGAACCATTCTAAGGCCATTTTCTTCGTTAAAAAAACATGAAGATTAGACCCAGATGTCCCAAAAGAGTATGAGTCATTTCCCTCATATTGCAAGCTATTTTGAAAATAGAATGGGCTGTTAGGGGTGGCAGTGAGGAGTGAAAGCATATGTATTACCAACTAGTTCATCAGTTGTGGTTTGTGCTCTTGTTTAGGGAATGATTGCTGTATGATTGAATAACTCCGCACTAAACTCATAAATTATGGTAAAAGATATGCCATGATCAATCTGAACTATGCATTTAGGGAAAATGATACTCTTAATAAGCAATAGTTATAAGCTTTCCTGGAAAAACATGCCACCCTTTATGACCAAGGAAACATGAATGTTCTGCATTTAGAACCTCTTGGAAAAAACCTCTTAGTTTACACAATAAAACATTTTATCAGGAAATAGCTTTTAAAAAGGCATCAACACACACACAGAACACTGAGAGTCTTTATAAAAAGGATAGTAGTATAACTTACAATAACTTGTGAAATAAGATAAAGAACACTAAGCACTTTGAATAGCTTTGCACAAGAATACAAAAACAATTGGACATCATTAAAGAATTTGGGGGAAAAAATCAATGTTTACCTTATGCAAATCTTAAAACCAGCCTTTTGGCTTTGCTGATAGAGTCTGACAATCTCTTGTTAGAGATTGTGTTCATGTTGTGGGGCAAACTCATCCTAAGCCATCACTACAAAATGTCAAATTATGAAACATATCGATTGTGACTTTAATAAATACCACCCAAAACATTCCCATGGTTGGAAATGAAAGAATTTAACGTTAAAATTCAAGCTTTACCAGTGGCAGTGGAAAAGCTTTCCTCTTTCTGGAATCATCTATCTGTGTGCCTGTCAGACATCTTTTCTTTTATCAGATACTGTTGCCAGAGCAACCACCTCCTCTGTAAGGGCCCAGGAGAGCTGCTTCTTTTTGGAAAGGGACTCTGGGCTGGTTGCCAGATTTTCAATACTTAAATTCAGGACTACTGTAGCTTACTTAACCCTTCAGTGGCTTGAGAAAAGACCTTTAAATTTTCTATCCCTAGAAAAAGCTGAAATTATCAACACTAGAAATCTCAAAATATTCTTTTGCTAGACTCACATGATATTAAGAGAATTTTTTTGTAAAGAGCTAATTAAGAGATTTATTTGTAAAGAATCTTTAGAGGGGAGACAAAAGTAATATATTTTAAGTATTGGTGTTCAGAAATATTATGATTTAAATCCAGTTTATAGTTTTCTGATTCTAGTCCAATGCAGGAAAAAAATCATTTCACAATGGGAGTAGGCTTACAATGAATTGCTTCTTATTTTCTATTGAATGTAAATGAAGTATTTTTATAGTCAGATAAATTAATTAATTAATAAAGGCTTCCTAGTCACGTCTCCTAATAATCATTTGAACAGACCATATTTCATCGAGTGTCTCCTATCTTTATTGCTTGTATTGCTAAGTCACCTTGAACTTTGAGACTTAGAAAGGACTTTGTGGTTCTGGCAGTCCAATTTTTGTCCCTTTTTACTAATTATTGTATGAAACTGCATTGGGGTTCTATTTATGAGAAATTCTTTCTATGTTAATGAAGCCTAAATATAAGATCATCTATTTATTCTACGTCTGTGCTTTGAAGTCATGTAGACGAAAGCTAGACTTGGCCCTTTAGGAAAATTAAAAAATAGCCACCATACACCTGCTTCTGGTACAGCAGTCACAGAAGAGCTTTCGGCAGGTTTGGACTAGCAGACCTAGTTGAGAGCTTCCCAATGATGGCAAATGATGGCATCTTTGGGTCCACTGTGGCACGAGAGCCTGAGCATCCTTCCTTTGTCCAGCTCTCCTTCAGTGACTGAATATAGCTGCTATGTTAGAACAAAGCCCTTCTTGCCTATGCATGGATGAGAGTCAAATTTAGCTTGAGTACTTTCCAAAAGTTGAGCAAACTTTTGCATTGTGGTCTGAGTCTCTTCCTATTCAATCCTCTCTGTCTTCACAGATGTCAGTGCGCTGTCATTTTTTTAAGACTCCTCTTACTTTCTGCTCTTTTCCCTTTTATCCTTTGCAGATGCTTTCCTATACATCTCCTGTACATACAATCCCATTTGACATGTGCTTATTGGGGGACTTGCACACCAGCTTTCTTTCCCAGGATAAATATTCTTGGTTCATCGGTCTTTTTAATACATAAATTTATTCTTCAGAGGCATTTGAGTTTCTCAAGGTTTCTCTTGTGAATTTCTTAACGTGTCAAACTAATGCCTCCCAGGACCATCTGAATAATGTAAATCAGAGCCACAACTCTCCCAACTCTTGCATTCAGAGCACCATGTTTTTATTTATTCATTTCAGGGTGAAATTAACATTTGGAGCAACTCTATCACTCTGTGGATTCATGAGCTTGCAGAAACTCAAATGAGGAGTCTGGATTCAGTTAAATAAAATAAAATTCAAAAGCAGTTCATTCAAGCCCTTTGAGATTTAAATCCACTATGACTTTTTCACTTTCAGTATTTGTAATAAAATTTATCTTCCTCTGTCCTATACAGACAATTAAAAAATCTAAGCATAGATATGCACATCTGTTTCAAGTTTATTTTGTGTGATAAATTCAGGCCATGTTATCCATTCATTATGTTAGCTATTCCTTGTATCCCCTTGCTACCTTAGAATTCCACAAGTATAGCAGCAATATTCAGATCAGAGATATTATTCAAAATGCACAGTCACAACCAAGGAGAAACCTCAAACATTACATTGATTTTGCTTTTGGAAGAGGTCATTAATTCAAATACATATTTACCCAATTTCATTGCCAGTCAAAGCATATTATTCCATGCTTACCATGAGGATATCATAATAGATTTTCAAATACAATGTAAATATAGATAAAGTACATTTAAAAATAATTTTTTGTTTTTAAATAAATAAATTTCAGTTTACAGAAAACTATAGCAAAGTCTCATAGGGTGTGTTTTGTACCCATATGTTAAATGTACATTAATTCCTTCTTTCCTGAGAGTATACAATCTATATTTCATGCAAGTTGAGAAATGTAAAAGGGAGGGGAATGTGTTGCAACTTTAAGTAATATCAATAGACTGTACCTTGGTAATGCTACCAAGTGAAGAAGTTAATATTAATGTAAGACATTTTATTGTAGGATGATTCCCCTGTGTGCTACACTATCTACATGTTCAAAGGTAGTTCATTAGAGACTTGTAACAAAGAGAACCTCACTGAGATTCTAAGTGCAAAGAATATATGGTTCAATAAACATGGTTTAGAAATACAGCATTGTAAAGTCTGACTTGGGTCGAATGTCTAAAACTTTTTGAGGAGATCTCTCCATCTGTGACTTGTAGATGCCTCTCTATTTTCATCCTTTTCCTAATGAGTATGTACTTTTAAAATGCAAATAAACATAAGCATAAAAAAAACCTTTTGATATCTATCAATTATTATTAAAGACATTGGAAGCTTTGTAATGGGATTATTTTATCCTTAGTCATATGGTGTAGCTCCTTGATAATTATACAGATTCTGCTTTTCTGTTTTCCCCTTTTTAATTAATATTTGTGGATATTATATCTGTTTACACAAATACACTTTTCAAACAAAACATTTCAAACGAGAATTAAGTTGGCAGCAATATATTTATTCTAAAACTGCAAGAAAGGAGTACATGCTTGCAAAAACATATTTCTACCTTTGTAAGATGTAAGCATATATGCAAAATATATTGTCAAGCAAATTTATGATAAATTAAACATCCTTAATATTTCATCTAACATTTATTATCAAAGTGTTGAAATTATTATAGTGATACATTATTACTGATATATATATATATATTAATATTATTTATTTTGTTCTTTAGATCACAGCCTCTGTGTTTTTTTGGGATACCTCCCTCTCCCTCCTCCCTCTGGTGCTCCTTCCATTCTCTCAAACCCCACCCTTTGTTATTTACTAGTTGTGCTAAGTCCATTAGTCTCTTTCCTGTGGCAGTGTCCTTTCACTGGGGGAGGGATTGTGTTGTTGGAACCAGGCGAGCCTTGCTGGTAGGTTTGCAGTCTTAAGTTTGCATTGGGTGGCCGGGTTATATTCGTTTGTGATCTGTCCATGTTTTCTTGCTTCAGGCTGTCTTCTCCAATCCCATCTCCATTGCTTTGCTGCTTTTCCTTATGACTCCGGTGTCAGATTTCGGGGGTCTCGCCCCAACCAGTGTTGGTCTAGAAGTTTCTCTGTGAATACCGGCGTCTGTGAATGGCCTTTGTAGATCATCTCCTTTGCCTCAGTTTGCAGTTTTTCTGTGGGGCCGATTACCCCATCTTTGGTCTTCCTCTCCTCTCCCGTAGTGTGGGGAGGGTGTGTTGCTTTCCTTGAAGGCATCTCCAAAATGAGGTCCCAGGTCTTCCCGGCCCCGTGAGCATGTAAGTGCACACGGTGACATTGTGTCTCTACAGTTGTTTCTCTTGTCTCGCACGTACTGGTTCTCTCGTTTATCCATCTGCTGTGTCCAGCTCAAGCTTGTGGGTTGGATTTTTGCATGATCCCTCACCTGTTCTATGTTGGGGTTGGTGTTGTGCATGTTCTTGATCCTCTGAAGTTTAGCTGGAGTGAGAGCGAAATGGAAGGGGCTCCTCCTCCCCAGCCCCCAATGCACCCCCTGCCCCAGCCCACTTGCCCCCCCGAACCTCCCTGCACAGAGGCCGCCCGGATGGCTGAGTCTGTGCCCTCCCATGCTCCCCTTGGGCTAGGAGCAGGGGCAACATGGCTCTGTTGATCTGGGTTATAGATGGTTGCCCTGTGTAGCAGCCACCTGCTGGGGGGTGGGGCCACCATAACCACCATCCCAGCCCCCCTCCAGGGTCACCCGGCTCAGGGGGCTTTACCAGGGACCTTGAATCCCTTTACTCCCTGCTGGCAAGGGAACCCCGACGGCCAGGGAGCCAGGGGCGCAGGCCTATTACTGATATTTTAAATAAAATTTTAAACACAAACATACACCTGTAATGAGATCTACTAGCAGTCTTTTTGTGCATTTTCTTGAGCTGTAGGATTGAAACTGGGTGTCCCTCCTCCACCCAATTTCAGGATAAAATGACACGCAGATAAGGAAAGTTTTAAAGATAGAAAGCATCATACAAATTACTTAGTCTATTTAGCTGGTCACTTTAGGTATTCCCTACAAGATACCCTGATAAAACAATTTGGGGGTAAGAGATGTAAGCAATTTTCAAAAATTAAATTGATAGAGTTCTAATTTACAAAAAAGAAAATATCCCCTTTTAAATATACAGCTAGCAAACTTGGGCAAGTGTAGGTATTATGTAACAATATTATACCTAGATCAGTGTCAAGATATTGATTTCTATGATCAAAAAAATGCCTTTTTATCATCCACAGCTGCATGAAACTATTGTCACACTATGTGCACTTTCTGTCACAATATGCTGGGCTGTATCCATGTTGTAGTGGCATGAGATTGTAATCATAACACACGTGATTTTTGTTGTGGCTTCATCCATTCAGCAGTCTTATCATGTCCTTATATGTTCAGCCCTTTAGGTTTTTTGTTTTTGTTCTTGTTTGATCAGGGGCATGCTGCAGTTTAATTTGATGAGCATTTTTGCAATTTTATGCTTATCACACTTGGGGTTCACTGAGTTTCTTGGATTCATAGTTTTCTATTTTTCACCAACTTCAAAACAGCTTTTGACCATTATGTTTTTTTAAATTTTCTTTTGTTCTTTCCTCATTCTTTCCACTTTCACATAAATAACTTTAAATTGTGTACCACATCATTGTGATCATGCTTCGTTTTTATTTTTTCGTTCTCTGCGATTTGATTTTGTAGGTTGACAATCCTTGTATTGTCAATTCATTGATTTTTTAATTTTTCCTTTTCTGCAGTGTTCAGTCCAATTCTGCTGGTAAGTTCAAACTTTTAGAGATGATATTTTTCAGCTCTCAATTCTCTTTTTTTATATTATATTTTTCTTTCTTTGTACTTTTACAAAAATCTTCAAGCTGGGCATGGTGGCACATGCCTTTAATCTCAGCCGAGGATGGGAGGTTGGGCCTGGGAATTGCTTGAGTCCTCGGGTTTGAGCCCTACCCTGGGAACATAGGGAGACCTAGTCTCAAAAGATAACTGGGCATGGTGGCTTGAGCCTGTAATCCCAACTACCTTGGAGGCTGAGGCTTGAGTCTGATGTAGCCTGGGGCAACATGGTGAGAACTAGTCTCTAAAAAAAAAATCACCAATTAATTTGTAAAAGCTTTATTTTGTAGTTTTTAAAAAGACTGTTGTTTTACAGACACTATATTGCTGTGAATAAACTTGACCTTTTTGAACTTTATTTACAAACTCTGAGTGGTATTGGGATGAGACTCGCGCCTTCAACCAGTTTTAATTCTGCAAGACTTGCACTCTACATTTGTTCTCTGACCTTCTTGTACTCTCTACACCCTCTTCAGGATTTCAAAATAGTTTTTCCCTTCTCTGTTGCTGGAACTCGAAGATCTCAAAGTTAGATAGACTTTCTGCAAATTTTTCGGCTTAATGTCTTTTTGTTTCCCAAAATCTCACCTGTGCATGTATATCTGAGCATTGAAAGTCACAGGTAAAACTTATGCTCCTGTGGCTCTTTTTCTGTATAGCACTCTTTTCTTCTCTTCCCTGCCTCAAAACTTCTGGTTATCTCCGCTTCATCAAAGTCTATCACTGTCTTCTCAAAACACAGAAATGACTGTACTGTGCTTGGATTCCTTTCTATAATGTGATCTGAAAAAGTTTAGTAAAAAGAAATCTGCAGTGAAAAAAGTCTCACCTCAGCTATTTTTTCAGAGATGATATCTTTCATTGCCTATTGTCTTGTTCAACTCTTTTATATGTTTTCTTTTGTTTTCAGTTTTCTAGGGTAAGAAGGCAAGAATTGCATTTTTATAGTGAGAGGGCAAATTATTCTTTTATGTCCTTTTTAGGGACTATACCAATATTAAAGAGATTATATTTAAACCTCTGTTTAAAGTTTTATGTCAAAAGTTAATTTAGTGCCCATTGAAAACCTAAATTTTGTCACAAATTTATTTTCATTCACAAACTATAAATTTCATTCTTATAACTTGCTCTTAAGTTACAGACAAATATTTAATCTGTAGACTTAAAAGAGATACAACCTGTTTGTTTTATCTTTATATGAGAGTGGTTTAAAATTTGTACTCAGAAACTCCCTTCTTCCTCAGAAATTGTTTTTTAAATCTTTCATAATTTTGAACACTTTTTTGGGTATTGTTAGGTTAACATTTTTCCTTAAATATATGTCACAAAAATGAAAGTGGCAAACCACATGTTGCCTGATAAAATAATGCATATGGAACTGATTTATATTATCACATGACTAATAACTTTCTTAGAAAATGCTATTAGTGATATACTGTCAGAGATTTTATAGAAAGTCAACCAAATGTGACCTTGAATATTAGGAAATACAGGATTAAAGGAAAATAGAATTCAGGTTTAAAAAGTAACTATCAAGAACAGTTAATAAAAACAAGTAATTTGCTAGTATTACTTTCATTAATCATTCTGTTGTTTGCATGCTTATGTATATATATTTATATTACATCATTGTATTCCCCAGGGTTCTCCCTCCACCTTATCACCTGTGAAACTTCATCTTGATCTTCCTGTGCCCCTCCCTTCCGTGAGTTCCCACTCTCCTTGCCCTCCTCCCTAGCTGCTTGCCCCAGTTCTGTTGTTAGACTATTTTGACGTTTTCCTGGCCTTTTCTTGTTTATTCCTATATCCCAACTATAGGTGAGACCATATGGGCATCTGTTTTTTTCTTTCTATTAATATGCTGTGTCTACACCATTAAAAGCTTGGGTTCTGCTGAAAATAGAATGAAGACTTGCAAGTGAAAAAGCGATTTGCTTTTTTTTTAAGTAAAAACAAGTTTTTTCTTAGTAAAAACAAGTCTTTTTTATAAAAAAAGGCATTTTTTAAACTTGGAAGCCTTCATTGTATTTTCAGCAGAGCCTAAGCTCTTACCCGTGTAGCTTGTAGCCTTGTCTACTTTTATTTATTCATTACTCATTACTCATCTCTGACTTTTTGACTTTTTGTGTCAGTAATCTGCTGTTTTTATTTCAGTGACTTTTAAAAACCATATTCTGTTTGCTTCAAATGCCTTTTCTATCATGATTTCTTAGTTAAATATAGCACATTCTTTCAGAATTTCCTCAGGTATTGATCCATTAAGGACTAATCTAACCTTTATAAAATCCTAAGATTCCATTGGATAGTCCTCTCACTCATCATATTTCGAATAATTCTGTCATTACTCTTTTGAATTTCTTTTTAACCTTTTCTATTTATTTGTCTATCTGCATTGCTAAGATTTGTGATTAGTGGTCTTTTTTTCTTTACTAAAAGTATTTCATAAAGCATGAAGAACATGGCATAAGTGAAATAAATTGTATAAAGGAGAAAATGAGTTTCACTAATTAGGACATCTTTTTTTCAGAATAATTAATTGGATTGTCTGAGGACACAGTGCTAAATTGGGGTTGAAATTAGGCTTGAAATTAGAGACTTAAGGTTGAAACTATATGTGCTTTTGAAATTTTTAAATCCGAAAATTTAGTTTTCAAAACAAACCGAGGAAACCCATGCAGACATATATCACATGTCTAGAAAAGCAACATCCTTTTATAGAATGAATGATGTTAGCTAAAGGTTAACATAGTAAGATATTCTTGGGGAGTGTGGTCTCAGAGAGATGGGGCACAGGGGACAGTGATGGCCAGTGAGGCAGGCAATAAAACACAAAGGAGGGGTTGAGCTACTGAGCTGGGCACTGTTTAGCATAAAGGACAATGATTTCTTGATTTGTCAGGATTGTTCGAAGGTGGCATAATCTACTGGGTTTCATTATGCTACTTTTGGGCAAAGGAAAGAAGAAAAACTCATCTGTTAAATTTGTCTCCTGCTGGTCTAAGATTGGTTCCATAGAGATTAACTCCTTATCCTTGAAAATTGAAACTATACAAATGCCAACTATTCTTAGGATGTGTTAAATGTCAGGGAGTATTTATTTCAGGGTGCTTCATTTTCACCATGCTTACATGAAAAATGCCTCATCATGTTCTTGTGTAGCTCTTACTTGTCTTGTTTGACATTGACCTGGAGAGTTACTAAAGGTGAGATGGGTGTGTTGTCTTAAATAGACAGTTTCAATTATGGAGAGTAACTGGTTCCTCCCATTTTGATTAGGTATTTGATCTTTGTCAATATGAAAGATGAAAAGTATCTTACTGTTCTTATTAACACTTATGGAATCATTATTTAAGGTTCAGCATCTTTGTTGGTCATTTTATGAATTGTTTTTTCCATGTTTACCAGAATCTGTGATAATTTTGTTCCTGTTTTTTTTACATATTTAAAAGAAAGGCTGCTAATATATTTTTGTCTTAATTTGTAGACATTTCTGACATTTTGTACAGTAACATCACCTGTAAAATGCATCATAATTTACCCCACTATCAATTTTTTATCATGTTTCTTTGCAATTTAGTTTCTTCTAGAATTTTTAAATTATTTGCAAAGATATCAGTCTTTTTTCTTTTTGTTGTGAAGTTCTACATCATTATTAAGAAGGATTTTTAATTTTAAAGTTACAAGATGTTCTTTTTAAGTTTACATTTAAGTCTTCAACTTATCTAAATTTTATTTTTGAGCACAAACATGTTGTATCATACTTTTTAAGATTAGTTATTCTGATTTCTGTACACAATTTTTTAAAATAAAGTTTTATTGATTTACCATTAGTTTATAATTCTATGTTTTGGGAATACAGCTTTACACCTCAGGCTGCGTCTCATTCATCCACCACTGAAGTTCCAGTGCCAGTCACACCATCAAACTAACTCCCTCTTTCTCATACAACTATGGATAGTTAATTTATTATAAAAGAGCCAGGACCATACAAAAAAGAAAACAAAACTTCTTCAAAAATATACAAATCAGTATACTTTTTTATTTACAGACTTAAAGTTTCTGTTATAGTGTAAACTTTCATCATTCTTTGCTTTGGCTTCTGAACTTTTGTTTATTGGATAATCTATGGTTTTTGTGCTATAATGAGGACTTTGTTATATAGGTTTCACAAGTTATTCATTGAATTTCTCAATTCTTTGTATGTCTGAATCACTGTCTGAAAATCTGGAGAAAGACAAGAACTACTTGGGTAGAACTTAAAAAAGAAGAGAGCAAACAAAGAGGAAATGCAATCACACATCATGCTAAATTTTATGAAAGAAATAAGATGGGGTGCAGCCAGGCCCATATAGAAAGGATGCTGTTGGAAAGGCAGTCTAACCACAGTGACAACCTTGTCCTTTATCAGCTAATTGAGCATGTTAGAGTTGCAGGCCTGACCTGGAATCATTGGTTGTCTGCCTTCCTCAGCAGAACAGGGAGAACAGAACTCTTGAACACCTAGCTCTGTGTGAAAGCAGGATGTGTGTACTTGTGAGGATGGAAATTGGTCATGTTTGCCACTGAAATAACTGATTTTGATAAGAAGCAGTCCTGGAAATATTTCAACAGAAAACTGCCATGAGTTGATGCAAGCTTTCAAATGACTTCTTAAAACTTCAGTGATTCATTGTTTATACGAAGGATTTACTGTTATAAAGGAATATAAAAAGATAAAAAAGGCATTTCCAGAAAATACAGCAGTAATACTGACTGAATTCACACTGAAAATTTGCAAATAGTGGAAAAGGAGATTTTACAAAATTTAGTTTTTTTCATCATATGGAATATATCCTCCGACCAGTTTAAAAGTATTAAAACACAAAAAGAAGTGTTTTTTATCATATGGAATATATCCTCCGACCAATTTAATTAATTAAAAAGAGTATTTTAACCTTTTACCTTGAAACTGTATTTCATATTAAGTCTGACCTTAGGTGTATACAATTATTTTTTATTAATATGTGATATAATTGATAATAGTGCATTGATTATTGTATCTAAAAAGTCTAACAAACTAGTAAAATATTGTTATATTAATATTTTCCAATACTGTATTTTCCACTTTCCAATTCAATGATTTTATATATTTTTTTATTTCATTTGGTATGTAAACATCTAACTTATTTTCTTAACAAATTGTATTGACAAGAATCTACAAAACATCAATCAATAACAGAAATCCTTACTATAGGTATTTATTAGCAATGCATGATTAATTTTATTTAATATCTTATAGTTATATTCTCTATTAATTCAATTTTTTGAAAATTTTATGTTTTTGTAATCTCTGGAGCAAAATAAAAAACTCAACTATTTACTAAAACCTACCTATAAAGTCTTATGGGTCTGGTGCCTTTTTATTGGTCTATTCAGGTTTTCTATATATTTTGTTCATGAAGCTGCTCATTTATATTTTCCAATAAAAAATATACTTGCAAATTTATGGGTAAAGTGTTGTGCTTTATTCCTGTACAGTATTTTATTTTAGCTTTTTCTTTTTTTTTTTTTTTTGATGTGTTTGTTTCTATGGTTACTTTTTTTCTCTTTTTTTTTATTCTGGGGAATGTTTGCAAGAAAATTTCTATTTAATTAGTATTTTAAAAACTCAGCTTGCTTTCATCTATTTACTTATTTAACATATTAATTTATATGATGCCTTTGTTTATTGCTACCATGCAGTTCTCTTTGGAGAAGTTTCACTGCAGTGTAGAACGAGGATTTAGATTTCAGTGGAGAAGACACAAAGAAATGTCTATACTTATATGTATTTCACCATTTAGGTAAAATGTTTTAAAATTTTAGCACTTACATTTTAAAATTCATTTCATTCTTTTTTGATTCATTTGTTATTACATCTCACCCTTGATTTATAGATACAACATTTCCAATTTTCACCAGGAATACTAATAATCCTGGGAACACTAATAACTATTTTTCTGTATTAACTATGTTTCATGGAGAAATGGAGCTCTTTGACTATGATTTATTTTCAAAGATCTTGAATGTCTTCCAATATCCTACTATTTGATAATAGTGCCAGGTTTTAGAACTGATGATATAGATCCACATGTTTACACAGGGTGAGCATCTCCATAGCATATTGTGCTAAGGGTATCATGGCTATGTCAATAAATAAATGTGCTTGCTTTCTTTTTGCTACTACAAATTTATTTGTATTATTATAGGCACAAATACATATCTACACATATATAATATATACACATACATACATATAGTCTATATATTATGATATATAATATATATACATAGATTTTATATATATAAGTGATAGCAACACTTTTGATATTCTTTTCTAAAGGAAAACCAAAAACTAATGTTAAGAACCATTCTTTTCCTGGTTCTGATAATTGTTTCCCAAAACATTTTTTTTTATTATTCACATCTTTTTTTTTTTACATCATTCTATGACCTAAAGCTCTTCCTTCAAAGTCACCAAGCTTCCAAAATCTACAGAAAAACTTCTTGAAACAATAAAACAGTTCAGTAAGATAGCTGGTTACAAAATCAACACACAGAAGTCAGTAGCCTTTCTATACGCAAAAAGAAGAAGAAACTTAAAAAAGTCGTCCCATTTACCATTGCACCAAAAACAATTAAATACCTGGGAATAAACCTAACAAAACACGTGAAAGAACTATACAAAGCAAACTTTAAAACACTGCTAAAAGAGATAGAGGAAGACATAAGGAAATGGAAAGACATCCCCTGCTCATGGATTGGAAGAATTAACATCATCAAAATGACCATTCTTCCAAAAGCAATCTGCAGATTCAATGCAATCGCTATAAAAATTCCAATGACATTCTTTTTTTAAAAAATAATCTATTTGTATATATGTATATTTCACATCATTTCAGTCCCTTGGGGTCACCCACCACCTCCCCTCCCCGACTGCTCCAGCTGCCCCGCACTCTCCCCTTATATAGTTTTATTTGGTTGACCATATATTAGTGAAACCATTTGGTTTCTGTCCCTTTTTATCTGGCTTGTTTCTGCTAGTATTATTTCTTCTAGGTGCATCCAGTTTTCCATAAATTCATCAAATTTGTCATTTTTAATTGATGAGTAATACTCCACTGTGTATATATACCACATCTTTTTCATCCATTCATCTGTTCTGGGGCATTTGGGTTGTTTCCATGTCCTTGCAATTATAAATAGATAGGAAAACATTACAGAATTTCATATGGAATAACAAAAGAACTCGAATATAAAAAAACCTCCTATCCAAAAAAAGAGAGAATGGAGGCCTAACTATTCCAGACTTCAAGATATACTACAAAGCCATGATAATTAAAACAGCATGGTACTGTTTTAATGTCTGTTTTAACAGACAATCAGACCAATGGAACAGAATTGAGTGCCCAGAAATAAAACCACACATGTATAGTCAACTAATCTTCGACAAAGGAGGGAAAAACTTACATTGGAACAAAGATAGTCTCTTCAATAAATGGTGCTTGGAAAATTGGACTAAAACCTGCAAAAAAAAATGGCAAGACAACATCCTCACACCATGTACAAAAACCAACTCAAAATGGATAATAGGCTTAAATGTCAGACCTGAAACCATAACTTGCATAGAAGAAAACCTGGGCAAAACCTTCCATGAATTACAATTCAGAAATCCCTTTCTAGAAACATCTACAGATGGCAAAAAAATGAAGGAAAACATAGACAGATGGGACTACATCAAACTAAAAAGCTTTTGTACAGCAAAAGAGATGACAGGAAAAACTAAAAGAAGCCCAACTGAATGGGAAAAAAAATTTGCCCTCCTCAAGAGTGATAAGGGTTTAATAACGAAGACCCACAAGGAATCTACACAACTAAATTAAAACAAAACAAGAAACCCAATCAAAAAAATGGGGAGAAGAACTAAAAAGACACTTCTCCAAAGAGGAAACACAAATGTCCAACAGGCACATGAAAAATTGCTTAGCATCACTAGTAATCAGGGAAATGCAAATCAAAAACCACAATGAGATACCACCTTACGCCAGTGAGAATGGCCCACATCAAAAAAACAGGCAGCAAGTGCTGGCATGGATGTGGAGAGAAAGGAACACTCTTACACTGCTGGTGGGAATGTAAACTGGTCCAATCACTATGGAAAGCGGTGTGGAGGACCTTCAAACTAATGAAAATGGAACTATCCTTTGACCCAGCAATCGCTTTTCTGGGAATCTACTCAAAGGAGACCTCAGTATGGGTACAAAGGGACATCTGTGCCTGGATGTTTATTGTGGCACTATTTATAATTGAAAGGACATGGAAAGAACCCAATTGTCCCAAAACAGATGAATGGATGAAAAAGATGTGGTATATATGCACAATGCAATATTACCCATCAATTAAAAATGACAAATTAGATGAATGTATGATAACATGGATGCACCTAGAAGAAATCATATTAGCAGAAACAAGACAAAAAGATAAATAAAGACAGATACCAAATAGTTCCATTATTATGTGGGACATGGGAAAGATATACAAAAAGCTATGAAGAAAAGTCAAAAAAAGCTAACAAATTGAAGTACACAACTCAGGGTGGGACAGAGGGGGAATGGTCAGGGAGGGTGGGGGGATGAATCCTGGGGATTACAAAGATGTGAAATTTATATATAAATAAATTATTTTTTTATTATTAAAAAAAGTCGCTAAGCTTCCATCTTGTGATAGTGGAGTATGAAGGTTGTGTTTCTGGCTTGAATTTTATTTGCTAGTAATAAGAGTAGAGGGAAAGATTTGCTGTAGAACCAAAAATTTCTGGGGATTTGATTGTTGGCTGAGTTATTTTACTAAGCATGTGTGTTGTGGCTTGAAGTTTGCTGGAGAAATATTTATCTTTCCTTTCTTAAAACCAATTATCGAAGTCAGCTTTGGAAAAATTTCCATTTAGGGATCATTCAACATCAAATCTAAGCAAAATATACATATTATAATCAGTGGATTTGTTTAGGTTTGGGATAAATATTCAGTTTCTTTGCAGTCGTTCTTGTAACTGCTCTGTCTCCGCCTCTTTCAACCCTGAAGTGTTTTTTGTTGTTACTGCTGTTCAGAGATACAGCACACCTATTCTTTAGGATTAGTTTTCCTTATTTTTGTTCGATATTAAGTGATAACCACTTGAAATCATCAAGAAAGTTTTCAGATCTTTGCTGGTTGATAGCATGTGTCCTTATATTTTATCTTTATTTTCCTCTTTTCATTTATCTTATATGTAATCTTTCATTGCAGATTATCATCATTCTTAAGAACAAAGAAATGCACTTTGATTAACATGTAATTACAAAAGCAGACTTCTTTAACACTAAAATTGAGCTTTCTCTATGTGTTTGTTCTTTCAGTAATCTCTAGGACATTTAAATATACAGTGCCAATGTATTGTCACTCTTAATATAAGTTGCAAAGGGAAAAGTATAACCCAAATCTATTAATTCAAAGTTGTAAAGAATAATTCGCTGGAAATCTCATTGTTGTGGGTGGAATTAATGGTCCTGTTCATCCTGAAGGTTTTGTCTCTTCAGTCCCTGGAAATGGATTATATGTAAACAATGCTATATTTTCAACAGTTACACAGGTCCATACTGGAAGATGCAGGATCTAGATTTCAATTGCTCCAAAACTTTCCATTTGCCTCTTCTATGCTCTAAAAGTCCACAACATTTTTGGGACTGCATGATAATGTTTTGGTCTAACCCTCTTTGGACAAGTTGATGAAGTTCTGGGGGATATATGACAACTGAGACTCATAAAAAATTAAGTAATCTTCAAGATATTCAGCAAAAAAATGCTGGAATCCAAGCTGTCTCATTGAAATAAAATTGCTTTTCTTTACATAGTCTTGCCTCTCTAAATATGAATGAAAAAAATAAGCAGTGTTTCATCTAATCTTGCAATATATCAATGTGGATTGGGATGCTGAACAAAAGGAAAGTTTGCAATTCTTGAGTTGAAGAAAGAAGCAATGAAGAAAAACTTTTAGCGGTGTGCTGTTTGAAAGAAAAAGCAGCCATTATAAACATCTGAAAAGCAGCTGAAAGATGTACAGTAAACTTAGGGTTTTATAGTCAAAACAGTGTATATTTACAATGTTGAAGAATGGGAATTGCATCAAATATGTTAACCTATAAAGGCTCTGGGTGCACGCTGCAGAATTTGATGGCTCTAGCAGCTATTGCCTATCTTATGTCCTTATGGCTGTTCCCTGGATTCCTCATGACTTCTTGGCTTCAGTTTTTGAACATAGTGCTTGGCATCTGTTCTACTTGGCTTTGGATTGATTTCCTTGACCCTTGAATGCCCTTTTTTACCACTGTGGCCTGGATATTTACTAGGAACTGAACCTGCTGTTCATTTGCTGTTATTGGGTACTGACTCTGCAAATCCAGATCTAAATTCTGCCTGATTGACCCCACAAAGTGTCAGTGGAGACATATGTCAGCAAAGCAAATAGTGGTTTCTGAAATTCTTGCCAAATTCAACTATAATAAAAATATGTATCTTGATATAGACTAGGCATATAAAAAATTTCATCAGAGTAACTTAATTTGATATTTTCCAGTATTCCATATATTGGAGTACACTCTCAATGTCTTAATTTGAAGAATAAAATGCATTTCGTTCACTTTGTAGTGATATAGTAAAATTCTCACTAGATGTCCATAGTGTTTCCTGGTAGAGTCAAATGCAGATCCTAAGTGTCATGAACTTAGTGAAGGGTTTTGGTATCACAACTGCAAGATTATTCCATGCATTAGGCTAATGCCTAGAATGTTTTTGTGATCTAACACATTGACTATCTGGAAAAATTTCTGAGACTTCATAAGAGAGTATCCCAGTGTGACTGACTGGGGTTGTCTCATAAGATCTCACCACCCAATGCACAGCTCACATTTCTCTGGAAGACTCTGAAAAGGGAACAGATGAGGGAAATTAAAGATGTGCAGAGCTTGAGATATGGGGCAGGGGATTATGGAAGTGAGAAGTTCTCTGTGATGGGAAATATTGAGAAGTTTTAAAGGAAAGAAATAGGTAATCTTCAGTTACATTTGAGACTTTGAGACTTTTCTAAGATTCTATGTCAAAATTTTTGTTACCACTCAAATATTTGAAAACACCCTATTCATCAAAAATGCCTAATGGAAGTTATGTTTGCCAGAAAGATACTGTATGGCTTGGAGTCACCATGGGGTAGAGGGTAGTTACAGTTGTTAGAGAAAAGCTTAAAAGGAGAGGAGGGAATCATGAAGTGGCAGGAGCAGATTTAGAAGTTACAGATAATTAGCAGAAATTTAAGCCCAGAACAATCCTTATTATTGCTCACAAGTCATTTCATTTATATTAATGTCTAGAGGACTTGGAAATCTGAGGTAACCACTAACATAGAGAGAAAAAACATTCTGAAAGGAATCTTTATAAATTTAAATTGTTTTCTGCCCTCAAATCACTAAATAAATATTAAGAAAAGAGTTCCTGTCTAGAAATTACATTGTTAGAACTGTTACGGAAGGACAGCTATCAAAAGAAGGAAAGATTATAAAATCTTTCAAATAAACACAAAAGATTTATTGAATAGTATTAAAAATGCCAGAGAATATCTGAAGGTTTACCAGGACTTAAAGAAGAAAAGCTATTCCTTGGAGGAAAAGATGTGTCATTTATTCTAATCTTTTCAAAATAAAAGTTCAGTTAAAGAAGATCATGGTGTTATGGGTAGGGAGAATTAATGTGTTCCTGGTTATTAGATTATAATAATTATATTTCAAAATAGTTATAATAATCTATCTGTGCAGTCTCTAAACTCCTGGTTTTGAGTCCTTTTTTAGTTTAATTTCTCTATCACTTGGAATTCCCTCCTAGAAAATGGAATTAATAATTGTATTTTCCCCTGGTAGTGGATTATTGTGAAGACTAATGGAACATCCATCTCTCTGTCTATCTCTCTATCTGTCTGCCTTTCTTCTCACTATTTCTCTATCACCTTTCTATCCCCTAGTACTTAGAATAGAGGCTGACAGGTAAGAAGCCTGACAGATGAGATAAATTTTATTTAGTTGTTAATAAATTACATAAAATTCTCTTTTCTGATCTGTAGGCAATATATTAACAAATGACATTAGTTGAGGAATCTTTTTCTAGTGGTTGGACAATCACATAGTAGTCTTAAGAAGAAATATCAAGAAAATCACAAAGAGCACCCCAAGACACATGACTGGATGAAAAGGATGTTGTGTATATATACACAACAGAATATTACTCATCAATTAAAAATGACAAATTTGATGATTTTATGATAATATGGATGTACTTAGAAGAAATCATATTAGCAGAAACTAGTCAAAAAGAAAAAGACAGAAACCAAATGGTTTCACTAATATCTGGGACATGGGAAAAATAAACAAAAAGCCATGAGGAAAGTCACACAAGCTAACAACCAAATTGAAAGACACAACTTGGGGGGGGGGGAGAATATGGGGGGGGTAAAAGAGGGTGGGAACGGTCAGGGAGGGAAGCTGGTGGATGAAGGTGGGGATTACAAAGATGCAAAATTTATATATAAATTAATTATTTAATATTAATAAACAAATAAAAAGAAAAAACAAAGAGCATCTCAGGCATTTTTTTTGTAAGTTCTGTGGTGACATAGATGTTATTGTTAAAAAATATTTTGCATTATTAGGGGACAAACTGCAGGGAACTTAAAGGATTGTTCAGGGGACAGGTGAGATATAGTAAGGAGGTTAAATATATTGAAATCTGTTGAATATTAAATTGACCAAAGATTGATGTCTTAAGGAGGAATAACTTTCAAAGGAGTTAATAAAAATAAACATAATGATTTTGGAAAATAGGTAGTTTAGATAGATCCAATATTAACTAGCTTCAAAATTTTGATTATAAAGATATTTACAAACAAGCATAGAACAATTTGTTAGAAAAACAGAAAAATTAATGTGACTTTATTCCCAGAATTTTAAGTCATTGCTAGATCTATGGCCATAGTGACCCAAGGTAAAGGATGTAGAAAAAGAATTAAAAGTAGCTGGATACACAATTCTAACAATGTCCTGCCCTCCAAGCAGAACCGGAGGTAAGACTTGTACAATAGCAGGAGAAAGTACCATATGGTAGAAAGAAATGCCAAAAAAGAATCTTTCTTGAACTCCTTACCGTCATGTATAACTGACCTTTGTAACTGCTCCTCCAAAGACTTACCCATAAAGAGACAAAAGGTTAGGTTCTCCACTGATTCAGTTCTCCAGTGGATTGAGTATTTCCCTGGTACTATCTATTTGAATGTTTTGAGATTCCTCAGTATGCTCCTATAATTAAAATTCCCAACAAATCATAGAGGTGTGGTTCTTGAAGTGGATAAATACACAGAGCAGTGATGAAATTGTTGGGCTGAAAATAGGTTTCACAAATAAAAATGGACTCTCTGTTGTCACCTCCAAAGTTCACATTCTTCATTGCTGTATGATTCCTTCATTTTCATTGTTCCTCTCTTTACTTATTCAATTGTAGCAAGAATATCTATTTTGATATGAGCAAGGTATAAAGAAATAAATCCTAGACCAGAATACCTTATTTTGATACTTTCCAGTATTCCATACATTGGAGTACATTCTTAATGTCTTAATTTAAAAAAGAAAATGTATTTTCTTCACTCTTTAGTAATATAGTAAAAGACTCATTGCATGACCATTGAATGACCAGCAACATTTTGTCCAACTTTGTAAAGTTTTTCACAAAGGGTGGATGTTTTGTGCAGAAAGAAGTTAGTCCAGAGATTCTTTATTTTTAAAATTAATGATTCCTATATTAATTTTCCAATGAGAAACTCTAAAGTTCTGATTCATCAGTAAGCTTTTAAGTTGAATCATGTCTCATCAGTCTCCTGTTAAATTTAATACATTTTAGCGATCACATTAAAGTTAATTTTGGAAAATAATTTGATGTATTTTGTTACCTAAAATATAATTTATACTTTTAGTTTACTTGATTTTCACTTTAAGGACATCAATTTCTCACCTAAAAGAAAAATATAATTCTTATACACCAAATTAACTCAAATCTTGGGAATTTAATAAATTAAACCTATGTCAGGGATGATTCAAGTTTATTTTGTAAGGTTTAATTTTAATTTTATATACCTAGTGGAATTTTCACTTATATTATGAATCTAAAAAATTATTCATCATTTTAAGTTGAAATTATAAACTAATCTACTGCAATGGGAAAATTCTCAAAATTACATAAAGTTATTGAAGTAATAAAATTATTGAAATAATAATAAATAAAACTTTCTGAAATAATTGAAGATTTTTAACTCCAAATTTTAGCTATTAAGGTTTGATAAGCTTTGGTATTTAATGCTAAATTTTAAAAACTTAAAGTTAAAAATGATTAAATATTAAGAATCAATTATGTCAATTAGGGGAATTTCAAAGTCAGTTTCCATTTTCATTTTTGTTTTTGACTTAAGTTCTCAGTTGGCTGAAGTTGTATGGCAACACATATTTGGGCAAGATATGAGACTTTGGAAGTGCAGATTTTCTCCTGTCCCCCTTTTATTTGGCAGTTGCTGAAGAAACGGGGGAACTTTCTTATCCCAGCTCTACTGTATTCTGCCTACACATTTTTATACCTATAATCTATGGAAATCCTAAATTGAGTTTCTTCTATCATATTAGTCTTATTTTTAAATTTTGTTGACTTACACCTTCGCAAAGTTCATTTATGCTTTTTCAAAATTTCTTTTGAGTGTTTACTGTGTGTCAGGTTTTGCTCTAGGCTTTTGGGAATATTGCTGAATAAGAGTAAATTCACTCTACTAGAGAACAAATACACAGCAGAAAGAAAAAAGACACTGAATGCAAGGCTATCAAGTAAGTTAGTGAATAATTGCTAAGTGTATTAAAATGGGTGTTAATGGCTAAAGACAAATCACAAGGGATAGGCGGTTGTAATTGCTATTGAGAAGGGTTTTCAGGAGGCAAACTAATGTGAGAAGTTTAGGAATAATAGTTTAGTTGGTGATATTGAGGAGGGGTATGATGTAGGTGGTTGACTTTCTTCAATTATATAAAGAGTAATGCCCTCATAGTGGGGAGAAACAGTGACCTTAAACTCAAGCTTGCCTACTGTCTTTGATGAACAAGAATAAATGTGAGTGATAAGAAAAGATCAAGAGGATATATGAAGTCTGAGAAATGACAGTCTCATAGGTGGTCATAAAGAGACTGATTTTATGTTCCATGATACGGAGAATAATTGATGAATGTTCACTAATAGAATGACATGATGTAAGGTAGGCTTCAAAGAAATCACTGTCATTTCTGAATAGATTAAGAACAACATGAAAATTTTTGGCAACATAGAGACCTGGTAAGTCTTTATGGTAGTAATTCAGGTGAGAAGGAATGATCCCAAGGCACAAACTGCATGCAGCTGGAAGTGGTAAAACTTCTGGATACAGTTTGCAAATTGAATGTGAGAGAAGAAAGAGTATCTAGTCCACCATACTTCAGATCTCTCAATAAAAACCTGGGTAATTCTTAAAAGTGTACAATGCGTATGATGGTAGATCATTGTGCTTTGGTGGTATACTCTATAAAATACTAACTTTGAATATAAATTAACTTTACCTCAATAAATTTTTATTTTAACAAAGTACACAATGAATGGGACAATAACAAGTGGTTAGTCACATACTGACCTTTTATGATGTGACACATAGTCATATTTTATGATGTCAAGAAATGATTTCTTATACGAGAGCCTGTCAAATAGCTAAAATAATGTTCTATATTGCTTAAGGATGGCTGTACATGGTTAAAAGCATGAAGGTAGTGCAGAAAGTAAGTCTACTCTCTCTGAGAAGGTGAGTCATCTCTTTGGAGAGAGGGATGGGTTTGATATAATCAAACCAAGCAGACATTAGCTCCTGAATAGTCCTCTTAAGTGATTTAAGGCAAAATGGCCACAAGGCAATGTAGGTGCATACATGGCCATTTAAAACCTTCCTTCATTTTCGGTATGATATTTTTTTCTAATCAAAAAATGAAATTAGGAGATAAAAGAGGGACCAACAAAACTTGCACTGACAGACAGCTCTTCTATATCACCAATGCATATGGGAAACCCAACTTTCACACATAACCATATTTCATAATGATTAAAGCATTAAATTAGCTTTACATAAAACTGATGCTCAGAAAGGTGGGTCATGCTCCTGATCTATTGGTCTTTCTGGGCCTTCTATGTTGTATTTAACTCCATTTGACCTTGTGCTGGGCCCATAGTAACCTTCCCTCTGCTGAATTCTTGTGATATTTCTTCTGTAAGGCTCCTGTTTTGACAAAAATTCTCATTGTCTTATACAATTATTTTGAACAGTTTGGTGAAAATTATTTGAGTTCATTCTAAAAATGCACCCAATGGCCTGTGACTATCACCTGCCATCCTTACAAATACCATGGTGTGGAGTTTATGAATAAATTCTCCTAAACATAACTGTATAATCATGAAACTCACTGGTGGAGAGATTAAAGAGTTTAAAGAGCTTATGCCAAAAAGACCATCCAAAGCAGGTCACTAGGAAAATAAGCAGTGTTGCAACCAGCCTACTAAGATAACATGCTTCTTATAAAAATACCAGCCAAGTTAACTGTTTAATGAATTTTACATATACGTCAATACATTTTGGACTTAAGCATGATGCTAGCTGATGTAATGATTAAAAATTTTGCCCTGTTTTAGTGAATGATTGAAAGTTTGCCTTATTTTACTTTTTTTATGGCTTCTGTTATAAAAATATTTTAAGATTTCCTTATGCCTACTTTTCTATCTTTTTAAGCTTGGATGTCAGTACAATTTCTTTTCAGGTCTGAGTTTCAGCAATTCAGTTTCTATGGAATACTTTATAAACCTTGGTGAAATAACACGTGTTTTTATTAATTCCATGAGTAGATGTCTAACTTTTGTCTTGATAACATTAAAATAAAAGGAATTTTGCATATGATAAATTCGTATTTTATAGTAATTAAGGGACTTGTAAATAATATGTTTTAGATAACAAAACTAGTATAATGGTGTTACTAGTTATAAATTCATATGACAATTGGTTTATAAAATAGTTTTGATAGGTAAATGCTGACTTTGTTTTTCTATTTGACATAAAATTGTTTTATAATTGCTTTCTTTTTTTTTCTTCAAATTTTTTAATTTTATTTTTTGATTTTTACTATACATGATTTTGTATACTTGCTGATCCCCATGGAAATACCCCACCACACCACATCCCCTCTGGTCACTTTGGCTCCTTTCTTTTTTTTTTTTTTGTTTGTCCATGTTTAGCCTTTTAGTTGGTTTTTTTTTTTTTTTTTCTGAATCCATTTTCTCATCCTTGATGAGGGTGCGATATCCCAAGACTTGGTATAGCATGCTGTTTATCTTTCCTGTACTGCTTTTGCCTTTGTAGGCTGATTCGAGCACCTTTGGCTTGTATTACTATTTCTTGTTTCTTGGTGGACCTCATCTCCACAGTTTCTGCAACATTTTGTTGCTCCTTCAATAATTGCTTTCTTAAAAAAGAAGTTATCATTCATTAAGATTCATCAAGTACATTTTGTAGTTCCTAGGCTGACAGAAGAAATGATTTTTGCTAATTTGGTGATTGATGCTAGTCATTGAATGTTTTTCCAGAAAGTTACACTATAGTAATGCATATTTGGATAATAATCAGTCATACCAGTAATAGATTTTCACTTTACAATTTGGGTTGTTCCACTGAAGAAACTGAGATATTGAACTGATTATAAGTAGATTCCTTTGTGCCATTTGTGTCTTTGACTATGAGGGTGTTTAGAACAAATACTGGATTATCTATCAAGAATTTATATAATTATTTCATCGCCTAACATTGTATTAAGACTTATAACATATATTTTTACTAAAAATATTCCTTCAAACTTTGACCAAGTGTTTTAAAAATGAGTACTTTTTTACTTAGCTATATTTTAACTACCATAATTATTTTCAAGTGAGATTTTGCAGATTTCTGTGATCACCCAAGTATTTAATAAAATTTATATAGTGTGTGTTGAACCCTAATTTTCTATTTTCTTTGAATAGTTTTTGAATCCTAATGAAGTTAAATGAGTTAACTAAACAAAAAATATATATGTATTTTGACCTGGAACAGATTGTCATATTTTACGGTTTGGTCTTGAAAAATAAGCTAAACATTCTTTGAAATCATTGGGAATTGAGCTAATACAAAGACTCATTGAAGCTTTGTTGGTGGGCATGGGGCATGGTGTGATAACACACATCTGGAAGGATCAATCTCTACCTCCCGATAATATATGATGTTGTAAAACAATGTTACTACAATAAAAATGATAAAAAATTAAAATGAAAACACACTAAATTAACCTATTATATTATAATGTAAAGAGTTTTAATTCATGAAAGTGATAGTAAAAACTATGACATCTTTCCTTTTTCAAAATTTTGGTACATAATTCTTTAAAAAGGTATTCTGAATTATATCAATGATTATATTATATCAACAGCAGTAATATTATATCAATTATATCAATAATTACATTATATTATTTCACAATTTAAAAATGTTAGAAGAGTTAAAGTCAACTCTCTTTGGTTTATGGTTAATTGATTTACTATATCTCTCCTTTCAGTGTTTATTGAAGACTATATTTTGAAAAGTATTTTTGAGTGTGACTTGTATTCACAGATTATTATCACTACTTTATCTTTCTATAATATATAAAACTCAGTTGACTATAAGCAAGAAGTAAAACTAAAGGAACTTTTACACATTGTTGTTGGAAGTATATAATGGTACAACCAGTTGGAAGAATCTGTGCATTTTTTAGCCCCCTGCCCCCAGAATTTATGCATTTTAACAAACATATTTATAAGCTCCTCCTATGAAATAGAGATTTTACTCCTATGTACTTGTTCAAGAAAATTGAAAGCAATTGGGAAGAAAAAGGCAAGTCTAAAATTATCCATGTCAGTTTTTTTCTATAATTACCAAAATGGATAAAACTCAAACTTTCATGGCTTAACAAATTATGCCATGTGTGTACATGGATGACTACTTAGTAATGAACAAAGTCTTACTGATGTTGACAACAAATATGAATATCAAAAACTTACCTTGAACAAAAAGAAAAAAAGAATATATGCCACGTTTCCATTTATATGAATTTGTAGTGCAAATTAAATAGTGGTGATAAAAGTCAAAATTGTACTTCTCTGAAGGAAACAGAATAGATTGGAAAGATATTTGGGGGGAAAAAAGCTTCCATGGCATTAGAATTGCTCAGTCTCTTAATTAGAGTGACATATATATACATGTGAACGCATTTCGCAAAATTCAATAACCTGAACACTCAAAATCATTTCATATTATAAGTAGAATTCAATAAAAATACTAATAAAATGTAAAAACATGAAAAATATTTTTGGTATTATTTAAATTGTTGACTACTAGTGAATTTAGTAAATTAGAATTATATGGAAAGATCTATTCTGCATCAAAGGTACAAATTGAAATACAATTTAATGTCAAAATTGAGGCACTTTTGAGAGTGCAAAGGGATAGGAGTCGCAATTTATCTGAATAGAAGGGAGTAAATTGGGAAATTCTTGAGTAAATCAGGAAGTATTTTTGCCTTAGTTATAAGTCTTTTCTAAAAATGGTGACCTAAAAGATCATAAAGCAACTGTTTGTGGAAACTGACTGATTATCTGTATACTTGGAAAGTTCAAGGACAGCTGACAATTTTCAGTATGCTCAGCCACTATGTTGGCATATAGATCTGTAGTATCTGATAATGTACCAACAAAAAACAAGTCTAAATGATGTCTATGGCCTTGTGGTTCTATTATTGATATGATTTTTATCAGTTTTCCTCTGTTCATCACTCATCCATATCTTTGTGTTTGATCTTACAGACTCATTGCTCTGTTCACACTCAGGACTTTTCCAGAAGATACATAGTATTATATCATAAGTTGGATTACCAGCCTTTGGGATGTACTTTTGTCTCTCAATTAATGACTAGTACATACCATTTCTCCCCAACACAGACTTCAATAGAAATAGTTATAGGATGGAATATAATAAGATCCAAGTTATTAAAATAACCAACTTATGAAAACAACCTTAGTGCTCAATAACAGAAGAATGGATAAAGAAGATGTGGCATATATACACAATGGAATACTATACTATATGAAGAGATGAGATTTTACAATTTGAGAAAATGGATGAAATTGTAGGGGATTATGCTAAGCAAAGTATATGAGAAGGTAAACAATAGGTAAAATCTTAAGTCTTGTTGCACTTTATGTGAAGGAATCCAAATAAGGTATTTTTCCTTTATAACAATTTGGGCTTTTCTTCTCCAGACTTCTATAGTAGAAAACTCTTGACATTATTTGACTTTGTCAAAATACATTGAAAATATTTAACCAGAAGGGAAATATTTTGAGCTGAATGTGAAACATATATTCCATCAGGGTTCAAAAGAATTGATGATGCCTCTCTGTGTTCTTCTAGGGATGAATGAATAACAAAAAACAATATCAGGAAAAATGTCAATTTAATAAGATACATATGGACAATTTATACGTTTGTATATCTCAAAGAATTATGGAACAGACTAGGATAGTTCTATGTTTAGCTATTTGGGTCTTCAAGGAGATTGAGTGGACAGAGACTTTACTCTGAGAGTCAAGATGTGATTCTTGAATAGAATTATTGTTCATACATAAAATCTACATCTGGATGAACCCATCTCAAACTATATTCTTGTAGGTCATGAAAAAACAGAGAAGTGATTGCTCCTTTGATTCGGATGAGGACAAAAATATAGAACATGATTTTTTCTTCAGCGCCCTCTAAGGGGAGGATGAAGAGTTGGCTCAAAACATTGCCTGTCACCACTCCTGATAAAGTAAGGGTGTTCTGATTTGTTTTGTTTTGTTTTTCAATTACCAATGCCCAGAAAGCACTTAACAACTTAAACACTTTCATGTTCAGAATTTCTGGAATGCCCATCCTGGTTTTACCTCTGTGCTTTTCCTTGAGAGAGATTTTTTCTCCTTTTTAGAGCCCATCATAACAGATCTAGCCTTCAAGAGATTTTGCTCCATAGATTCATTCACAGGATCCAGTTCCTTGTTTTATATTATTCAACATCAAAGTGCTTATTTAAAAGTAAACACTTTTTGAAGGGACTAAATGTAGGAAGATGTGTGGAGGCACAAGTGTTGGTATTGTATATGGGCCAGAAGGAATGAATCCATATATTTATCAGCATGAACTCCAGACTCTTCATTCTTCACATCATAGACTCTCTTCTTCATATACATTTCTCATTGTGTAATGCTAATTGACAGAGTTTACATAAACTACTCCAAGCATTCAGAAGTAGAGACATTCCTAATTACCTTTAACAGCTTTTAAATGTGACTACACATTACTTTCAGTGTTAGTTGACATAGTCTGAATCTTTCCTCTATCTCTTCTGACCTTTATCCACAGGTTTGTTGAGAATTGAAAGATATCTTGTGATGAGCCATTTAACTCTTAAAATGGTCATTCTTTGTAATGACAAACAATATAGGGAAATCTAGAAATCAACTCAATTAAATATTAAAGACACATAAGCATTTCTTGTCTAGAAAAATGGGTTTAGTTTTTGAGAAAACAGAAAAATCCCTGGGTAAACTTTAAATATTTTCACTTACTGCATATTTATTTCCTATTTAATTGACTTATTCATGAGTTTAAAAATTAAATAACTCTGCTCATGTTAAGATTTAGAATAAGAGTACTCCTGATCAAAAAAGTACAGTGAATGCAAACATAGGAATGACTTCAGAATGCTTGAAGAAGGAAAAGAAGGCCCGTGTGACTAATACTCAGTGTAGATTCTACATATTTCCTCAATTATTTTAGAAAACAAAGAATATAGGAGATATGTCTTATATTAAGATATCTATATTCTTGTCTGAAAAAGACATTCTACATTCTATATTTCTACATTCTACATATTTCCTCAATTATTTCAGAGAACAAAGAATATAGAATATATGTCTTACATTAAAATGTCTATATTCTTGTCTGGGAAAAGGACAAGAATATCCTGATCACAGTCATGCTCAAGACCCATATCAAGGAAGAACGGAGAAAGAAGAGAATGAATTATGGAAGTTTTAGAACATTTTGAAACTTTTTGAAAAAAGAAAATTAAAAAAAGATTTTCAACTTTTTTCAGTTGGAGAGTTTGACCTGACCTTCTGACATGTCCCTGTGGTTCAGTTTCTGAGGTGCTAACCTATACTTGAGGTAATATATTATTTTCTCTTTTCTGAGAAAATAAGCTTGTATATATGTTTAATGGCTCAGACAGAACAGCAAGAGAAGTTTACTAATAAAAGCTTTTAGAGAAAGAAGAAGAGAGGCTGGCATGATTTTTCCTGTCAGCAGGCACACAATCCCCCTGGAAGGCATCCTTGTCTCCTGCCAATCACCCAGATCCTCCCAGCTGCCAAACACTGGGAATCCCAGACCCTGCCAACTGCAGGAGCCTGCATAGTCTGTGTTTCAGGCTGTTTTTTTTTTTTCCCCCTAGCTGCTTGAAATCCACAAAAGTATTGCTAAAGTGATTGAAATATACAACAACATGCTTGCTTGAAGATTTTAAAACCAGATAAAACAGTTTCTCCTTTTCTTTAAATGGCCAAGCCAATTCTTTCCAGTAAATTAATTTACATATCCTTTATAGTTAGGAATACATATGTGTGTGGGTGTATCTGAGGTAAGGAAATCTTTTCACTTTTCAGTAGACCTAAAAAATGGAAAATTATTGTTCAATTTTAAATTTGGTCAAGACTGTATTTTTAACAGGCTTAGGTCTTTACTTTCACACACACACAATGTGAGTTTTGGTCATGAGAAAATATTTGTATCTTATAAATTTTTAAATTATTTTTGCTTTTAACTATCCTTGATGTTTTCACAAATTTACTACCTACAGTATACATACAGAAAATTCCACTTACAAAAATGTATGCAGATTTAAATTATCCTAATTGAAGTATTTATTCAATTTTATATGAATCAGAGACAAGATAATATTGGAAGGCCTTCTTTCAACTGCATTGTAGTATGTACATTCCTGTCTGTTTTCCCGGTTTACATAGACTTTCCGTAAATGACCAGTGCAATGATTTAATGCCTATGAAATAAATGAATTCTGGAAAAAAGAATTTGGATGTTTTAACTGCAGGGTTAAAAGTCAAGGACAAACATATTGTTAGAGGTAAAATACTCTCAAGTCTATTTCCAAATGGTTATTATTCACTTTGTTCTGAGCCTGGAGACCCAGGGTAACTTTCTTCTTACTGAGCAAGCAGGAAGGTTGTGCCATTTACTTGCTCAATCATTAATATACAATTGAGTGTGATTATTGCTGTGTGCTGATCCTTATTCATTTTGACTTAATATGTCACTTCAAGGTGGAAGACAGCCTCCCCTCTGTAGCCTTGGATTCAGAAGGTGTCCAAGACTATACTGCAGCAGCTCTGCTCTTGTTACTTAATCCATTGCAACATCAATTTCAGGTGACATGTTTCCATTTATATTTATGAGATTTTAAAATATGTTGCATCTATAATTAGTGGGATTTAATAATTTTTTTAACATACATCGAGGAAAGGTAGAAATTTAGTGTTTGAAAAAAATAACAGCCAATATGAAATACACAGGCATGACTGAACTCCTATAATGCACATATATTTTATTCAAAAGTCAAGTTGTTTATTTTTGCATAATTTAAACAAAACCACTCAAGTTATCCTTAATTAAATTCATTTTTATCCTTCTCTTCTGGGTGAGTTCAGACATTCCAATTTGTATCGGTGAACACAGCCTAAGGAGTAAACACAATTTTGTTTGCTGACATAGAGAAATTGAGTTCTTGCTGATAACAACCAAATCTCGTAATTCAATATCCCTCTTCCTTCTCCCCATTCAAGACCGTAACACAATAATAGACCATCAGTCAAAATGAATGCTTTGATTTAATGTACAATTTGGAAAAAAAATCTATCATCTGTCTTTCTGTCTACCTACCTACATACTCATCGTTTCTTTATTTCCCTGTCCTTACTTTCAATATACATAATGACTCTGATTTTTAAGGCAGAATTTTATTTTCAGAGCAATGCAAATATATTCATTCCTAAAATACTGTTCTTAACAGATCAAGATAAGCTAGTTAGGGAAAATATTTTTAACAGATAATATTCTTGGTATAATTGCATTACAATGCCATATATAATTGGAAACTCAATCAATTATTTTGATTTAATTCTATCCTGCTAGTGACAATATTCCATTCTCTTACTGCTTGAATCTTTTGAGGTAAATATTAAGTATTTGCCTCTCCATTATTTTGAAAATGTTGAGCTAATTCTAGCATAGGCTTTGTTGGAAGATAATTTCCCATGAATTTTTCAGAATTTAGCATATCTCATGAGTATTGGCACTAACAATTTTTTTTTCCTGGATTCTTTTCAAGGGTATTTGCATAGCAAACAGACTTAAAAGATAGAGGTCTTATCACTACGTCAAATTTGCTAGCAGTTGAATATATCCAAGATTAGTTTCTGTAGCTTGGTGTCCCCAACTCTAATGCAACCCACCACATGTGTAAGTGACCAAACAGAGTCTTTCACTTATACACACAAAGCAAAACATTGAATCACAAAATGTATTTTCCACAAAAGAGTATTTGCGGTCAATGTTAAAGACATCAGTGACACTTGGACTCTGAAAACTAGCTCCTTGTATGCTGGTAGTGTTATAATTATGGAGGCAGGGTTGATACCAAGGTGAATGGTATATGAAGGGAGTGAGGGCTTTGCATCTTCTGGTCTGAGGAGCTGCTGGGCTGTCTAGTGCCATGAGTCATAATATGGCTCCCTCAGTGTTTCCTTGGGACCACCATGAGCAATAGTCTGCAGGTGTTTGCTTTTAATTTTCCTATCAGCCTCAAAGGTGCATAGATGATTTTAGTTAGAGATATGACATCTTTGATTTTTCCAAGTTCTCAGTAATTCAGTATAGGAACATGTATTAGTTACTAGTTAAAGGTTAATCACAAAGTAGCAGTGGTTGAAAGAGACTATAAAAGATAGTTAAAATTTAATGCTACTTAGCTTTAAATTTTAGTCTAGGGAGTTTTGTTACAAAATAACTAGGATCTGGCAACACAAACATTGGATGGGGGAGCAAAAGTAGTTACCCCAAAATGAGTTTTCTGGAAAGAAACTTAATTTCATGGCATAGGTGAAAGTTAATTTGTATTTTCATGTGTATGCTTCTTTCTGTATCTCTTCCAGGAAGAATTATTTTCAGTATCTATTTTTCAATTGTGAAGGTAGAATCAAATGCGTATATCTTTTGTTTGCTGTTATTTCCCCAGTAAATGCTCTAAGTCAATTTCCCCTTTCTAATTGCAATTTCCTATGTCTTACCTAAGCTATTTAAACTGGCATCTAAAGCCACCCAGTGAGTTTCTCAGTTATGCTTATGATCTAGTGTATATAGTGTATATAGGCAATATAAGTATGGTTGTTAAACTTCAATTTGAGTTTTATCATCTCAATCTGTCCAATGTTGGCTTGGTGACTTGTCAGACTGTTACAGATATATTCTCATTAAAGAGGGAGGATCATAGAATGGATGTCATTTTCTCAACTTCCACTTATATGTAGTCACCTTAGATTACAAATTCCAGTATGCCGTTAACAAGACTTCTTGAGTGAGGGAGTTACTGAGGATTAGGGGAGGGACTGAGATGCTGTAGACCTACCTAACACAGAAGACAGGCAAGCCCATTCCTTTGCTTTTTGGCTCTGACCTGCCCCCTGACGTGGCTGGACAGAAGGGACTTGAAGGAGACACAAGGAGGAGAAATATACAGAGACAGTTGGAAGAGATGCTTGAAAGAGATACATGAGTAAAAGACTTGTATAGGCTGCTCCTGGTCCTTGGCAGATTTTTGGTGGTTGTTATGTTGACCTTATTGAGAATTCTGTGTTATAATTTGAATTTTGACTCTATGTCCTTTAAAAAAGCTAAAAGCTGAAAAGCTAAAAGAGAGCAAATTAAGAAAACTTGTATAAGACCCAGAAACTTTTATTAAGTTAAGGTCAATTCCTAGAAATATAATTCAGTGATTAAGTAGAAAAATATATATGATTCCTAATAGAAATAGACATGGGCTTTCATTCTAAGTGCCTTGCCTGCATGTTGTTATTTTCAACCTTTGTATGGAATGGCAGAATAGACCACATCAATAATTTGTCTTTATTTAGTAATCAGTCCAAGGATGCCTTCTTGTTGGTTTTGGCTCTTAGTAATTGATTCCCATCATACTACTTTTATTCTGCTCTCCCTGTTTTGATATTATTGGGCATGTAGAGGAACAGAATTTTTTCATCCAAAAATATGTCATTGGTACAAGGTTAACTTCAAGGGAGGAGCTCTGAATGTTGGGTAGACATTGCTTTTGAAGGAGATATTTACAAGCAAAATCTATAAGGAGGTATCCTCACTGTATTCACTGTATCAAGGATACCTAATATACATATCTCCTCTCCAGGGGATGTGGACCTCAGTCTGTGTAGTTTTGTTTATTATGTCTATTATGCCCTCCCTCATAACCCACCTAACTGAACTTTCTCAACTCCAGTTCCTCTTCCCAAAGTCTTTCCCTTTTAATATATTTAAGATGGCATCTGAAACCAAGTAGGCAAGTTACTCAGTCATGCTGGGTCTCCAGGAACATAGAAGTTATGTTAATATTAAACTTCTAAAGTAGAGTTTACATAGTTAAATTGGTCTCAGACCCTAAAGCACAAGAGAAGAATTCAAATACAAAAAGCTTATCTTACTTTGTCTTTGACCCTTGTTTTTACAGACACTGCAAAGACTGGAGGCTTATCAACAACCTTGAGCTCAGTTCCAAGGCCAGCAGGGGATTGAGAAGGATGGGGTGGAGGGGGGAGAGACCCAGAGGTAGGTGCCCCTACCTACCAACCACCAGCTGAAATGCAAAGCTCCAGTAATCTGAAAAAAATAAAAATAAAAAACCTTTTAATTCATGTGTGAATTACCCTGTGACTAGCCAATGAACTTAAATAAAGATTACACACATACATTTGGGGTGTTACTTATCTATAAAACAGACAAACTCTTGTCATTTGTTTTAACTTGGATGAATGGAGGGAATATACTAACAAAATAAGTCAGAAAAATAAAAATAAATACCAGATGATTTTACTCATATGTGGATATAAGGAAACAAAAGGAAATAAAATAATAAAAATAATAAAAATTTGAGTATAGAATTGAACTTTGGGGGTAGAGTTAATGAAGGACGAACTCAATTGCCTGTGGTGGAGGATTATAAGGTGCTGTGGGGCAATATACTTCTGCGAACCTATGCCATAAATTATACATGGTATGTATTGTAAGGCATCATTAGCTCAACAAAAAGTTAGCTCAATACAATGACAAAAATAAAGACAGCTTGTCAGATTGTGATATTAGAGGAAATGTCTAGTTAAGATACAGTTCTTATGTGTCGATATGTGACTAAAAGTCACAGTCACTTCTTATTTTATATATCACATGAGTTCTTAAGAAAACCAGACTCCATGGACTGAATGTATATTATATAGGTAACTTGCTTTAATACTAGCTGATAAGTTTTAGTTTTTAACTGAAGAAATTGACATATAAAGAAAGAATTAATTTTCCATGAATAAAATTGAAAAATTATATTCATATTCATGTTGTCTCAAAGTAAAGGAAAACCCAGTATAAAAGTTGTGTTGTTAGTTGATGGGATTGATATCAGATGGGAAAACAAGCAAAATGGGGTGCTTAACCAAACTTACTAAGGGGAGCAGTTGGCCTTTTAAAGCCACACACGTGTTCTTCCCAGTCTGCGCATAAACTTTAAAAGGGAGGCAAAAACAAATTTACGTATTAAAAGATAAATTAGACAAAAGTGACTGAAAGATACAAAGAAACCCCTTTTGGTAAGCTTATCACACACACAGTCCAGTCTCTAATCCAAAGAGCACATGGCTGCAGCAAACATGTGCGCTCACAAAATGGTGGCTGCCCCACCTTAAGCTGGATGAAAGAGTTAAAATGGTGCCACCACTCCTTCTTCAAAGACTCAGGTCCATTCACTCTAAGCCAGAAGAAGTCAAGATAGCATTGTCAATCCTTTTTGGAAAGCAGAAAATTCAAATCCAATGAGAAAAACCAGGATGGCATCGTTGATTCTTCTCCAAAAGGCATAGTTCCAACTCCAAAGTGTCCTGACATCAGCAAAACTCACTCAATACAACAACAAAGCAAGAACTTCAGACGTCTCACATTAAAAACAACAACACAGCAAATTCTTCTCAGTTCTCCAGAAGAGTTTCAAGCTTTGCAGTTTCAAAATTAAATCAAGCTTTCAAGTACTATGTTTCCAAGACAGCTCACACAGATCACAAATTTCTCCAACATGCTTCCCTGGGCTCCTCACTGGCCCGGACTGGGGTTGGAAGCCCACAGCTTGACTTCCTTCCCTGCCTGCTGCCCCACATCCAGCTTCCCTCCTCCTTTGCTCTCTGTACCTTTCTTCCTGGTTCTCTGCACCTTCTTTCCTTAAATCCCCTAACACAAATCCTATCATGAGAAGATGTGGCTTCCCTTCTCCAAGTCTTTACCCACCAATGAGCAATATCTGCTATTTTAATGCAACACCACCAGTACTGGGGACCACAGCCTCCTAACAGGATCAGCCCTTTGAATTTTAGTCAATGAAAGTTCTGCCTACAGCAAGTAGTTGACCAGAGATCAAGCTTTTTTTGGTAAGGGTAAAGACAGGGGTTTATTTATAAATAGGAAAAGGTCAAATAAAAAGAATCTAATAGTTAGTACCCTCACAAACATCCCAAACAGAAAAGAATCCCACGTATGCTCCTCAGGGTGCTGCATGGGTTTTACCTTAGCCTTAGAGCAGTTCAGCCAGAAACCTCCAGTTCATGTCCTTGTCTTCTTGCCCTCAGCCATTGTAGGCAGTAGGAGTGAATTCTGATGAGTCTGATGTGTTCAGGGTGGAATGGCTGCAGACCGGAGTGAATTCTGAAACCAACACGAGGGTCAATTGGCAGGTTAGCTCAACACTCCATCATGAATGTTTCTTCTCCACCTTCATTCAGTTCCCAACCTTTGAAGACTGGACTACTGGGATCCCCAAAGTTTCAACAACTCCTGGGTCCCTTTCTTCCAAAGAAAAACTATCAGCTCCTGATGCCAGATCAGCTCTACTCTCAAAGTTAGTCTGATCTCAAAAATCTAAAAGCCTCCCTTTTTCTCTTCCTCGCCTTTCCCCCCTTTTCCTTGCTCCCCCTCCCATCATGAATCCTGGAGATGGGATTATTAGCCACACTCTGGCTTGATCCCACTATAATTCTCCAGGTGGGCCTTGGAACACTAGCACAGGAAGTTAAGCTAGCATTATAATGTTGATCAGACCAAGCCCAACTTAAGATCTATGTATCAAGAAAAAAGAGAGAAGTCACCTTCTATTGCTTATCTTTAGGTCATTCTTAACCTGTGTCTTCCAGACACAGGAAATGGTGATGACTAAATTCTACCAACAAATAACACTGGGGTTTAGTTCATCAGGTTTATCCCACTCAGTACGTTCATCCCATCATGCATGAACAGTAACAAGATCACACTATCTTAAAAAGGGGGCAAAAACAGATCTACTCAGTAAAAAGACAAAATAAACAAGAGTCACTGACTGTACAATGATCTCCTTTGATTAGCCCAACCAGTTCAAAAAAGCTACACATTGGTCCTTAGCTATATATGTCTAAAAAATGGTGCTATCCCACCTGCAAGCCAGATGAAGAAACCAAGAGGGCATCATCAATCCTTCAAAAGCTAGAGATTCAAATCTAATGAAGAAGCCAAGATGGCATCATTGATCCTCCTCCAGAAGACACATCTCCAACATTCTTTTAGCTTCAACATTAAAATGGCCCAAAACCAACTAGGCTCACTCAATATAACAGCAGCAACCACTTCAGACATCTCACTATGAATACAAGTTCTCTTCAGTTCTCCAGATAATTACCAAACTTCACAGTTTAAAAGTTAAAGCAAGTTTTCAAGTATTATGTTTCCAATTTAGCTTACAAAGGTCTCAAGTTTCTCCAGCATGCTTCCTGGACTCCTCACTAGCTCAAGCTATGGATGGAAGCCCACAGTGTGGTTTCCTTCCCTGTCCTGCTGTTGCACATGGCAGAGACAGCTTTAAGGCCTCCAGCCTCCTTGCCACTCCTTTGCTCTCTACCTCTTCCTACTTCCCCCCTTCTCTCTTTCTCTCTCTCTTAAATCCCCTCTCTGTGTCCCTCACACAAGAAGCCTTGGCATCTCTTATCTAAGTCTTTCCCCACCAGGGCACAATAGCTGCCATTTTAGTGTAAGCACTATCATGCTGGCGGCTATGATCCCCCAACTTCACCATAGTCCCCCTATCACACCGACATTCTGCTTCCAGAGTCAATGATGGGAAGTTGTAGAAGATGTTTTTGTGACACTTGCAGCAGAAATGAATGGTGGAAATGTAAGATGTTAATGATCAGGAAAATTAAGTGAAGGTTATCTTGAAACTGTGCTACACTTAGCACAGAATAGGGTTAGATGTTCATATTATTTACAATATTGTTTTTAATTATTTCATAGTAGATATTTATATTCCTTAAAGTCATGCTGCTATGACTCCTTCCCTCCCTTTTTGTGCCCTAACAAATAATCCTGCAAAGGGTATCTTTTCAAATGTGTTCTTATACACGTACATGAACTTTATGCATAACATGGATGGTTAAAATTGCCAAAATTATAAATTTTAGCATGTTAAATATCACTTTGTTCTGCAAATATTTGTTGGGATTTATAAATCTACCAATAGTATCTTAAGATTACATTTTCTATTCACATTTTTGTCAAATTGGATATTGTCTTTAAAACAATCCTCATTCTCTTGGATAACAGGTGGTATTTCAATTGTGTCATAATGGATGAATGAATGTTAGCCATGCCAGAAAATAAGATGAACTTATAGGTAAATGTGTGGATGCACAAAGGTGATGCTATTCCCAGAATATTTTATTTTTCAGAAAAGTTGGAATTTAGCATGGAATTGAAAGTCAATGTGAGGTTCATAGCAATGAAATGTTTGAATCCTTGATAAGGGGATAGAATGCTGAATGGTTGGAAAACCATTAGTTTTTATAAATAGGGTAGAACATAATCCAGTTTTCATCTTAAAATATGACTATGAATGCAGTGTGGAAGTCTGACATAAATGGGATCAACTCTGGAGAAATAATAATTATTTAAGAAGTTTTTGATATGCTATAATAAATATTAGTACATAGGTAAGACAACTAGCTTTAAGAGAGGCATAGAAGATAGAAACTACAGGACTTACAGCCTGAGCAGATATGAAGGATAAAGTAAATGATGTAGGTTAGGATAGATGTCTGCATTATTTTTGCTGCCAATAGTAAAATTTAGATACTGTGTGGGGAAAAGCAGTTTTGTAAAAGAAATGATGCCTTTTGTCTTAGACAAATTCCATGCAAGTGCCTGTGGGACTCAAAACTGGGCATGTGCAATTGATAGGGTGTGTTACCCCCCCCCCCCCCAATGCCATTGTCTCCTGTTTAAGATTGCAGAGTTCAAGGACAGATGCTAGAATGTGAGAGTGACCTTAGTTGGAGTTTCCCTTCAGGGAGTTTCAGGGAGAGAAAGAAGTGACATGGTCAGGATGAAGCAGGTTTCCTGGAGGGCGGGAAATCGGGGTATGTGAAGAGTGGGAAATCGGGGTATGTGAAGAGTGTGAAAACGAAGAGAGGGATTTTGGATGCCAGTGTGGAGATCGGATGGAGAGGGAGGTTCGATGGAGGAGAGATGGGAATCGGCCATCTTGTAGGGTGAAGATGTGACCATGTGGACTTTGCCTCTGGGCCTGCATTCTTTGGATGACCCAGGCTGGCAGTGTGTGTACTAAATGCAGTTGAGAAGTTTACAGATTTGAACGCCGTGCTGGAGTTTGTTTTGCTGAGTTTGACTTGTGTCTGAAAGAGGCCATGCGAAAGACAGGCCTGAAAAGAAAGTGAACTTGGCTGGGTCCAGTACCGTGAAGTTTCTACCTGGATGACAAGAAGAGGACGGCATGGAAGAGCTGGAGCATGCCAATGGAGCACACCTAAAGAAAGATGTCTTCAAACACGCAGATTGAACTCTGACTGACTGATTTTGATGAGATAATCAGGACTGAGAGACTGAGGATTTTTGGTCAATCTGGGATATCAATAGTAAAGGCTTTCAGTGAAAATGAAAATGTTTGCAGCCTACTTTGTAGAGAGAAGCAGGCAGAGGTGTGTCAAGTTTAAAGGTAAAGGCAATTGCTAATGTGAATGGTTTGTAGCCTGCTTCAGAGAGAGAGCGAAGCAGGCCTGTATATGTGTTGAAGTCAAAGTTAGAAAGTCTTCTTTGGGTCATCCTGTTGCACAATGAGTAAAGGGAAATGCAGGTTTCAGAATCATTTCTGACACAAAGCAAAGTTGACAACATATAAGTGGGCGAGGACATTTGAAATTGACCTCATGGTGAAGGATCATATTGTGCACTACAGAATTTTTACAGCTTCATTTTTCAATGTTATTATATGGTAGGATTCAACTGGGAAATTTTTTTAAACACTTGTTCTTAACTCCCAGAGAGTTTTTTCAAATGCATATTCTTAAGTTTGGCCTCAAGGTACTCAATATCTGTGATCAGGGTACAAAGACTTGAGAAGCAAGACATGACTTTGCTGTAGATCTGTACTGTATTGTACAGATAATGGAAAAGACCCCAGAGACCAAAGCTATTTAAACCTCAGACACCTGATTCAAAGAGATCAGCATTGTTGATGAACTTTTTATTCTAATATTGTTATAGCTAACTTTTAAGTCTCCTTGTCTTATCATGTCACAGAAAAACAGCTTCACCCATTAGAAGACAATGGATATAAACTCTCCAAGAGAAGAAAGTTAACATCCTTTCAGAAATTCAAAGACCTTTTCATTCTAAAGATATTGTCATGATGATCAGTAGCATCCTGGTTAACCCACTAGAAGTAAGTAGCCTTCTTCAAGTTGTATATACAAAATATTTCCCCAGATATTGCCAAATGTCCCTTTGGGGTAAAATAAATTTCACCCAAGTTGAGAACCACTGGAAGATGTGAAAAGAGAAGAAAGTTAATGGTGAATTTCCTATGGAAAATTAGCACTACAAGTGTGTCAGTAACAGCACAAGGGAAAAATATCATACAGGTAGAAGTAGAACAGCAACAAAAAATGGTGCCATGCAAGACAGAATGGGGAGTATCAAGAAGGAAATAGACATCAATGTCAAATACCAATGAAATGTTAAGTCAGTTAAAGGCTTAGCTTGTCAACTCCATTTGACAATTTCAAGGTCACTAGTGTCATTAAGTTGATTTTTGGATGTCAGCTTTAGGTGCCATCCAGAGATAGTTGCTCTAAAAATTCAATAAACTATTAGTTTTTGAGTGATAGCTATCACATTGCTTTTCTTAAGGTTTTCCTGACAGTTTCCTAACTTTTCAACCACACTCAAGTCTGGATATTTCCTTAGAGAAATATTGTGCCTTTTCTACTTTTTCTCTCTTCTGGCTCCATTTTCAGATTTAAACTTTACATAATAAAATAAAAGCCTTACATCAAGACTGCAAATATTTTTCAGTTTTAACTCTTCCTATTGTAGTCCTTTTATTCTGAAATATTCAGAGCTGTGTCCCAATGTTATTTGAAGTGGCCAACAATATGTTTTACCAGAATCTCCTTATCCCTCTTATTCATGATTTAAATTTAATGCAACACAATTTAAATTTAATATATTGTTACGTAATTATAAAATTAATTCTCCACATAGGAATTAAATTTTTCTGAGAGAGAATTGTACCTATTTTATTCTCAATTGCATTTCTTGTTTCAATCATAGTACATGTCATATAATATAAAATTAAAAACTGATTAACTGAATATAAATAAAGAAAAGTTCAAGAAAAATGTTACTACAGTAATAATTAACACAATTCTGCATATAACTTTTCTATCGGATTTTCTGGTTGCAAATTCAAGTGATATAGGTTTTTTTTCTTGCAATCTTGCCTCTCAGATGGGAAAGAAAGGAGGTCTCTTAGTTGAGTCGGATAAATATATATGATGACAGGGGTCTTTTTTTCAAATAAGCTAAATTTACTCATTCTTTTGGCCATAGCAACAGAATATGTGCAAATGTCTGCAATAGTAATGTGTGGATTGTGATGATAGCACCATATGTGGAATTGTTTCATGTCTGGATTACATGTTATATTTTAATGTTTAATTTAAGATCTGATTTTGACAGTAAGAGTAGGATTGAAAAAATAGAACTAAGGGATAAATAATAAAATTACATGGCAATAAATAAGCTACTTGTGTGATAACTTATTATTTTCTATTTTTTAGGTAATTTTTTCACAAAAATAAATTTTGTCACTCATTCACCTAACTGTATTATATATGTAGCATGCTATTTAGATATTTGAAATAGGTTCCATTTTTCTCTATCTCATAGTGTTCAAACTAGGAGGATGTTTAATTATTGAATTTACTTTAAAGCTACTCTTCACCAACCATTTAAAAATTTTATATATAAACAATATTTAAAGAATTATTGTCACAGATTGATATACATACATTAGAGCATATGGATCTGCATAAGTACTAAGACAAATCAGAGATTGTTCCAGAGGAACATATGCCAGTTCAGTGTTTGGTGACACTAACATTAGATTGATGAGATAAATTTGATTACAAAATATTTTTTTCTAAATACATATATGCTATCATATTTTTAAACAGAATATTTTATTCATGAGTATACTTAGCATACTTTTCTCCATATTAGTGTGTTAATTAAGTTCAGTTCTTTCCTTATCCTTCCAGCACATCTATGTAATTATGATATCATTTGATAAAAATACACCCAAGCAATTTAAATGATAACATCTTCCACTAATATACAAATTCAAAGATGGGAAATATAAATACATTCAATTTTATATATTTAGAAAAAAGAACAGAAGATAATTGCAGTATGTTTATATACATGCTTATGCATAGTCCAACAAGATGTAGGCACACACACACACACACACATAGACACACACACACACACACACACACACACACCCCAACCCTCATGACACCATTGAACAAACTGCAATATTTTGGAAGCTAATTTTACCCAATTTGAATGAATTAAAGTTTAGTTTTCAAGAGAAACCTTTTGTGGAAGTTAATTTCCAATTCTTGAAGGATACTTTAAAACAAAACACTAAAGCTTTTCATAAACCTGGCCAGAGATTGATTTACATGTTTTAAATACACATAAACCATGAAATTTAATTTTCTCAATTTCTAAGTGATTAAGTATTTAACAGGAGATCCTTCAAAAATTAACAATTTAATGGAGGTGCTTCAAGATCTTAAAAATGTAAAAGATCCACATTCTGTTACTGCATATTTTTCTCTTCTGACATAATTTTCAGAGCCAATATGACAATATAAAATATTATCTTCAGAAATTTCCTGAAATTTTAAAAGAATAGAAAGATGTAAATGCATTTAGGAATCAAGTAACAAATTTTAGGTATAAGTTTAAGATATAACTTCCAGAGAAAATTAGCCAGTAAACTGAATGTCTCTTCTATATTGATGGGTTCTTTGTTACACATACTATCCCAGTGTTGGAGAATAGTGTCAAAAGTTAATAACTGATAATGACCTTAAAAATATAGACAACATGCAAATAAGACAAAATCAGATTGTTCTCTGAATTGTCAATTAACCTTGAACTAGTTAAGTTGAAAATGCCAGTATAGTGACACAAAAAAGTGAATTTCTCTCTAGTTCTTAGGCTGAATCTGTTAATTCGGTATAAATTTAATATCATTTAGAAGAGGCCATACAAATAGTGACAAACTGATGACCTTTGAAAGGTGATAAAGTCTTTCTGTGTCTCTTACGTAATTTTTGGCAGGTGTAGCAATGCATTTTTTTGGTTCTTATTAGCTAAAAATAGATATAATGCATGTTGAAATGGTAACATATCAGATGTGTTAAATTAAATATATTATTAAAATTAATTTTATCTGCTTTCTTTCTTAATATGGCAATAGGAACTTTCTTTCTTATTAATGATGTTTTGCATATTTTTTGATTATTCACAAAATAGAATTTCACCCTGGGTGTATTCACCATATTTTTGCCACCACCAAAGCACACATACTCTTCCACCATAGTTCATTATAGTGTCCTCCCTGTTTTCTCTCTTTCTTTTCTCCTTCACCCACCACTCCCCTCCTGGATGCCTCACATCTATGATCAGCTTTCAACAGTCCGTTTAAAAATTTGTTTCCCTGAATCTTTCTTTGGGTTCTTTATCTTGCAACATAGAGCAAATGAGTTTTACATACCTTCTGCTGTTAGCCTCTATTACCAGCACCTGTGGCACTGGACCCTCCTCATGACTGTCCATGCCTGGCCCAATTGGTTTGCACATGTGTAATTGGGCAGTCCTGGGCCTAGAAGGGAAAGATATAGGGCAGCATCACCCTCTGTGAAGAGGGAACTCAGGGATACTCAAGTTGCTGTTTCCCTGGCAGCTCTTTCCCCCTATGCATTATTAAGAATACTGTGAAGAAGATGCTAAGGGTGCCAACATTCTTCTTTAGGTGCTAGAACTAATGATGAACCTATTGATATTGGGAAGATCACAAAGCATCCACCTATATGAAACCATCCAGTTTATCTTTTTCACTTTATTTAAAATAATCCTGTCCAGTTCCACCCATCCTCCCCAAAATAGCATGAGTTTATCTTTTTTGGTCATTGAATGCTAATACATTGTAAGATAGAATTGAAGAATTGGAAAAGCATTTTTCCCTCTTTTGTCCACTAAAGTTGTTTTTCTCTTTTATTTTTTAAATTTTACTTTTTAAATTGATTGCACATATACATACACTTTTTTTTACATATTTTTACACAGTTGTCTACCCCAAGATTCTCCCACCACCTTGTCAGCTGTGAACTATGTTTGTGCTCAACTCTCCCCACTAATACCCCCTCCTCCTCTTTTGCTCTATGCTTCAGTTCTGCTGACAGTTTTAAATTTTATTTGTTATTTTGATTGTTTTCCCCCCAACCCCCTCTATCCTGCATACAGGTGAGATCATTCAGTATTTATCTCTCTGCTTCATTTCCATTAACAGGATTCCTTCTAGGTCCATCCATGTTATCACACATGCTTCAAATTTGTCTTTTTTGATCACAAAGGAGTTTTCCATTGTACATTGTTTTACTCTTGTCCTCAATTCAGGAAGAAAGTCAGAAAAGAACTTTGTGAAGTTTCTTAGATATAAACATGGCAGATAGCAGGTATGGAAGAAGACATCAGAATCATTTACAATCTTCTGTTTTCACATCAGGGCCCTTCTCCTTAACCTGCCACAGATTGAGTCAGTTTTTCTAAGTGCTTGTCATTTACTTCAAGGTAGAAATCAGTAGTCGCCATAAATATGAACCAAGATTTAGAAAACACTATTGGAATGGATTTTGGGGGGGGGGGGGGCGGAACCAACCTGCCTACAAAGACAGGGAGCTGAATGGGGCTCTGAAATTAAATGATCACTATGTGAACAGAAAGAAGCATTTGGTTTGTGAGATCACACAGGGAAATGCAGAGAGAGGAAAGGAGCATTCTAGATCAAACCATGCTGGCCAGGACTTGCACCTAGGAAAACTGTTTTATGTGAGAATTAAAGCTGCAGGTTGTAGCGGTGGAGGTAATATTTGGGATTCAGTCAGTTTTCCCTGGTGCGCTCCCTTGGTACCAGTTTCGGCTTAAAGAAATGCTTTAGTGGTTATGCCTTCTCCCTGGTAGACAACAGTTCTTTTAGACAGGTTTCCCAAGCTTTAGACAGGGTGCCCAAGTAATGTTCCTGAGTCTTTATAACTTTAAATCTTCATGTATCTGGGACATATGAAAGAGATTCTCCTGGAACCTCACTCCATTGCTAGGGAGTATTTTACTTTTCTTAACTGAGAAACTCATCAGTCAATCATGGCCACTTGTACTGCAAGGACAAAGTGGCCATCCCAAGCAAGGATTTGTGTAGAAGTAAGGACTATTCTTCAGCTGTGAGTTTACAATAAAAAAAGAAGTGAGAGTTTGTACAAATTATCAAGAAGTGAGAGTTTGTACAAATTGTCAGCAAATTGTTCATGTAAAACAGGAGGCAATATGCTAGAATTAAGAAAGGTAGGAACAAAATCATTCTATCAATTATATGATTATTAACAAAGATGCAACATTTTAATCATTTGAAGTTGTTCAACTGAGCAAAAGCATATATAAAAATTAATCTTCATGATAAATCAACAATTGGGAATTGTGATCCTCACATTACTATTTGATTTGTGATAAGGTATTTTTTTTCATTTATATCCTGCAAATATTTATCCCTCAATTTTATACCATTGATTTTTCAATGTTTCTGAACTCACTCATTTCCTGAAGTTTTCTTTGCTTTTCATCTTATTGAGAAAATGGTAAGTTTGAATTCTTTTATTTAAAAAAATTTAAGAAAGATATTAAATAAGAAATATTGTTGTCAATCACATTTTATCTCTTCTACATAAAATTACCAAAATGTGTTATTAAGTCTATATTAAAAGAAAAACTAGGTAGGAATTTTTAATTAACCTTCTTTTTATGTAAAAATTTACAATGTTGAGCAGAATATCCTGAAAAACTATATATGCCTCAAAATATTTTCATGATCAGTCAGCACATAATCAGTACTGCAACATAGCTATAATTATAACCTCCCACACTGATACTGCATACTCATTTGACTTCAAAATGAAATTTCTATTCCCTCAGTAAAAAATATTAGGCAAAATTGGTTCTAAATAAAAATACCAATCAACAGTGGTCAAGAAATATGGCAATTACAGTTGATCCTATGTGGTCAAATGATGATTGTATGTGACCCATCACATAAATACAGATACCCATTTTGTAAGTCTAACTCTAGTTCATAACATTAATTTTCTTTCTCGGATATTTGTTTGATCTGTTTTGTTTTTTTCTTGAGTTTTATTGCTTAGTATTATTGATCTGGGGAAAACAATTTGCCATTACTCTAACCTGAAACAGCTTCGCAAACATTCTTGAAGCAAGCTTTCAATGCTTTCTAGTCAGAAGATGTGCAGAAACAGCAGATCTTTGGAGAATTAGTTTTTAAACCATTTTGTCTTTATTTACCCATGGCTCCACTTGTAGGTTGCTTTTGGTATTTTTCTTCTTCCTGTATTACAAAAATGAAATTGTTTTTCGCCTACTTATTTTCCAAGCAGCAATTGTAATATGCTTAGAAGTCACTATATATGTTGGCATTTGAACTAAAGAGATTTTGCAGTTAAGTATCATTTTTGTTGTTTAAAATTCTTACCTGTGATTCTTTTTCATGTTGGGGCATTGATAGTGGTTTCTTTGCCCTTATATGAGTAAACAAATTTGGAAATATACTCATCACTTTGGAAAATGTTAACATGATGACTTTAAAATAGCAAGAGCATTCATACACTTCTAAAGGAGAAAGGAGGAAAAGATTTATTTGTGTCAAATTAACAAATAGTAAATCACAACAAATATTAAAATATACAATGATGGTGTACAAAGCCATATACATCTTTTTTTAATTTACTTTTACCTTTCTAGCACCTGAAATGAATCTCAGGTTAAAAGTCAGAACAGTTTTGAGTGTTTTTATTTGATTTCTTTTTCTTCCTTATAGCCATAGTCCCAGGAGGATGTGTTAACCATATTCAATGTCTTGCTAAAACATGATGCTGAGGGCAGAAGCCAGAAGGCCGTGTGTCTAGCTGATGCCCTCACACATCTGTTGACAGATTTCAGGAGATTTTGAAATTCCTAATTTACTGATACAGAGTCCTGTGGTCATTCAGAATTAGCAGTTTATACAGGACCAAATAGAGATGTGTTCCTTGTTTATGTTCAGGTTGATGGTTAGCACATATTCTTCATTTTTCTCAATATCAGAAACTTGCTTCACACACATGGACATTTGAGCTCACTTGAGGAAAGTGTTTACTTTCCACAGATCCTGCGGAGGTCAATGTATGTTCTGATTCCCTCTTGAGAGAGCCACACATAATCACATGTGTAACCAGGGAGCAGACAGGTAAAAAAACCAAAAACCAAAACCAGTAAATGGTCTGTGCTGATGTTCTTTATATTTTTTTGTGCTCCAAGAACTTGAACCAATGTACTGCTGGAACTAAAGAGACCCAGCTATAACTCCGGGACAAGTTCCCTCCGTTTTCATGTGATAATCTCCCCCAGACAAGGAATCTTTCTGCTATTTTAAATATGTGATATATGACTAGGTATAATGAGTCTCTGAGAAGACCCCAAGCTAGCTCCTCCTGATCAGTGTTTGACACTACTGAAAACCACCTTTTCCCACACCTGCCACTCCGACTCTGCTTAAAAAAGGACACCTGACCTCCATTTGGGTTGCACTGTTTTGTGGAGCTGTTCCCAAGGGATCACTTTCCCTGACTCAAGTAAGTAAAGGTTTGCTAAAATCTCATGATTAAAAAAAATCATTATTTTATTGCAGCAATGTTGCTTCACAACACTGTATTTAATTTGGAGGTATAGGTTCACATCTCTTTGAATGTATCCCACATCTACTACCAACGCCCATCCTGCATTGTAGTCCACTGGGCCTCATCATACCCCTTGCTTCCTCTTGCCCAAGTGCCCCCTCTGTTTAACTGAGTCCTATAGTCAGATTTCTATGATGTTTTGATCCTTTGTTTATATTCCATGAGTTAAATCATGCCATCTCTGTCTTTTCCTCCTTATTTACTTGCTTTAACATCATCCCCTCTGGTTCCATCCATGTTGTCCCAAGAGGCAGATTTCATCTTTTTAAATACTGAACAGCATTCCATGGTGTGTATTCACCATATCTTCCTGAAATCTCATTCCTTAAGTACCTTCATTCCTCAAGTGCCCAAATCATTTTAGGGAGGTCATGCCTGGTGCCTCCTTTCCTGGCAGCAATGGGTGAGATGCATGAGATAGGTGCCTGTATATATATACATATACATATATATATGACATATAGGATTATATATAGGATATTTTATATATATGATATATGACATATATCATATATGATTCTGTGGAATCTGTTTTATAAACCCTAAACTTAGGGTGTAGCACTCAAGTTTTTCAAAGTTAAGCAATGATGAAATTGGATGAGAGTATTGATGAGTGATTGGAAAATACATAATAAAAACATGAAATATAATTAGTAAGACAGCAGAATGTTTAATAAATTCTAGGTGTTAAATTTAAATCTAAAATCCCAATAAGAATATTTAAAATATAAATTCTTAGAAAAACACTGCAGTTGGGTGCTTAAAATGATTATTACTGCTACCAAAATATAATTTCATGACCCTATGATCTTAAAACCAATTATGTTATAAATGTGGACTATAGAGTCAGAATCATTCTGCTGAAAATAATGACAACATCAATGAGAGAATGTCATCATAATCAACAAAGGGAGAGGACATTTTGTTTAAGATCATTGATGTGTGGTCAGCTGGAAAGGAGACCTTTTCAGTAACATAAAAACTGTGGCTTTGTGTTGAGTAAAACAAGAATGTCCGAAGCAGAATCTGTTCTTGATTTTGCTATACACTGCTATCTTGACTTTTCTTCTTAGGGAGATTGCCAGTCTAAGGAATTATAGAAGCATGCTGAAGACAAATTGCTTACAACTAGAACAAAGAAGACGATGTCCAGTTTACTTGATGAATAAAATGTACATGCCATTGGTGTGACATACATACCAAACTAGATGGAGCACAGGAAATGCATTTCTCTGATTTTAACACTGAAACTGGTAGAGATCCCATTTTCCAGGGAGGGAGGAAGTCCGGCGTCTTTCTGGCGAAATTCCCTGACTCCTGAGTTGTGAGGTTACTACAGAAACTTATTCAACACTATTTCAGCCCCACAATTCCATTTAACCACAAAATGGAGAATTCACTCAACGCACAAATGAAATAACAAGTTTGCTCTCGTGCCCTTGCTGGGCTCCTCACATCCCCACATGTCTCTCCTACCTGTTCCCACTTGGTCCGGTGGAGGGAGAACAGCACCTGCTGACACAGACCAGCTTTCTGCAAGGAGGCGTGGCACTTGCGGTACTTCGCAGATCAGGTTCCTAGGGGGAACACTTGCATGTTCAGACCTCTTTCCCAAACCTGTTTCCTCAGCCAGAACGACCCGGCTAACCTGGGCGTCCAGCAACAGTCTAACTTTCCCAGAACCAGCGCAAGCATTTGATTTCAGTCACCAGTCTGACCTCCCCTCCTTCACCTGAAGTTTCTTTTCTTCCTTTACTACCACTGGAATTTTAAAAATTTTACTATTACGAAGTTCTTCGGAACTATTAAAATTAGTTTTATTGGAATATATGTCCACTGTGAAAGAGACAAGCTCAGTCTTTCAAGGGGGCTTCTCGTGGTTCCTGGAAGGTTAGTAAATCGTTTGCTTTGGGTCAGGAGGATCATAAACAACTTTAGTTTTAGACAAAAGCCAAAATTTCCATATACATATCTATTTTTGTTTCCATATAGATGAAAGTTACTACTCTTTAATATTTTAATCTGCTGGATTTCATTAAGAAGATTTTGAGGGGCTATTGGGAATGAGAAAGGTAAAATATCATGAGCAACAATTTTTGAACATAGGAAGAAAGTCACAATCACACTTTAATCATTAGTTACATAATGTTCTAAGGATAGAAAAGAGATGATTCTGTTTTAAAATGACAGAAGCCCTGGAAATCTCATCTAAGGAACTGGAAATAACTTGACAGTATTTTTTTTCCCCCTTTATGCTCTATATTCATTTTTAGTAACAGTGGAAGCAATTTGAAATGAAATACAACACTTAAAGCAAATGAAACGGAAATGAATGCCAGCGGTAAATGGCAACGAGAAGTTCAGTTCAGTGTGGTCTTCTGAAATCTTGTATTTTTTGGACTGAATATTGTAACTTTCATTCTAATTCTTATTTTTGAAATCTTACAGTTGTGAAGTTGCTGAGCACTACTAAAGTTAATTTTATTCAATATGTCCATTTATTCTCAGTAACAAAAGCTCGACCTTAAATAGAACTTATACCAGGTTAACACCCTCAATTTCTCTGAGATATTTTCTTTTCTCTTAGATTTGAAATAGAGAAAAGTGATTGCCTGTATTAGTGCCTATGTTATGAACAGTAGCCTCCTAAAACATAAGAATTTTTGAGGATGATAGATAAAAACATCTTGTACTGAACTTTTTGATATGGTAGACACTTAGCACATAGCAAAAACTGTGATTATTATATCTGATATAAGTAATATATTTATCTGATATATATCTTATATATGTAACATAATAAATTGCCTCACTCTGTGCAGTTTAAGCTGGCAGTAAATTCTTCTAAACAGAGTTTTAAAAAATTCATATATCCGGTAGTTGTTATTAGAATGTATTAGGGCAGCATTTTGATTCTGTAGTGATGGCTAATTTTGTATCAATTTGATTTATCCATGGTGCTCAGATATCTGAAATAAAATTCTAAATGTTTCAGTAAAGATGTGTTCTGAATGATTTCGCTAGAGCAGATTATCCTCCAGACTGTGGGTGCACCTCCTACAATAAATAAAACCTTAATCAAAACACAAGGCTTTCTTCCTCCATGCAAGAAAGGTTTTTTTTAACATTCAGGCTAAAACTCCTAGATCTGCAGCCTACTTCCCTACTCCAGAGTCTGAATGTCTACCTTCACAATTGTGTAATCCATTGCCATAAGATAAATCTGTATTTCTATCTTTCCCTTCTTCTACCCCACCCATCTCTCTGTCTCTACTTATCCCCTCTGAGGAAAAAAATCTCATGAATTACACTAAGGACTAAGATTAGTAAATTAGAATCTGTACTAACCATCCTTGTGTTGTTCTGAAGAGTAGGACCTGGTTGCAAATTTAGTCAGTGTGAAATGTTCAACTCAACAAGCTAGACAAGATTCCTTGTGTAAGAAATTAAGGTTTTCCTCTGTGGTGTCTAGCATAAACAGGGCATGAAGCAATGGCAGGAAGAGCTGGTAAGAGGGTTGTAAGGAAAGGGTGCATTTGAATCTCCCTCTACCTCTTTTTTAAGATTCAAACCATATTTTTAAGGGAGTCATTTTTTCTTTCTATGGTTTGAAGAATTAGCCAGAAATTCACTATGGTGCTTGCTAATTGACTCCAAGAATTATTCCAGGTGGCTACAAATCTCACCATCTGCTTTGAACCTCCTCTGCAGTCTGGTGTCCTGGATTTCTCTGCCATTGGCATTATAACTTGGACGCTTTCTCTCTGCCTGAAACCAGCAGATTGATTACCTATTTAGATGGTCTTCTGTTCTTTGGACAATTGCTGCAATATGTGTAGTTTCTCAAATTACTCTGATGGCCACCATGACCAGCAGTGTTTGGTGGTCCAACTTCTACTAACTTGTGTTTGTTGGAGGGAGGTGTTGAGATCCATGGCATGCTCTTATGTGAATCAAAATTTGAGTTTAAAGCTCCCATGGACTGAGATATGATTAACATCTTGGGGATGTTTTATATTACCCAGGACAACATAAGGATAAAGTATTTACATTAAAAAATATGAATATTAAATATTGCATGATGCTCAGTAATTAATAGTTCTTTGGTGATAATAAAATGTAGCTCATTTTAGAAAACAATTTACTTGAGTTTAATAATGCATATTATACAGAAAATTAAGTTTTTCTATTTATGATCATATCTTGTGTAATATAAAAACATGGCTGCCTAGTATGACTAGTTTGGGAATCCTTTGATTTTAGGTAGTTTTGGAAGTAAGAAATGATTAAACTGACTTCTGGAGTTTTTTTTAGAAAGGCTGTTTGCAGATCTTACTTTGCCTACTTTGCAGGGAAAAAGAATTGATTTTATCTCCTTACAATACAGAAATTCTATGTATAATTTAATGCTTCACATTGTTGAGGATTGAACACAGGTATTTGTCACAGATATTTGAATAAACATCTTTTATGATGAAACATTGCAGTCAGAAACATGGAATTTGTTTCTTCTGTCAATTTAAGCAGCTGACTTCAGAAATTGTTATTCTAGAACCTTTAGTTTTTACATCAGTAGTTTTGTTATGTTCTTATTTTCAAAGTAGGCATAGTCATTTGTATTAAGCTATAGTCTAAATTATGTCATGGACTTTTAGTTTCACAATAATTCTAAAAATGCATATTTTCAGAGTTAGCTCTCACATTAAAGGGCTTAACAGCCATCACTTCATGATTAAAAGGCAAAACAAAAGAATTGAAAGTCAATGTTTTTTTCTTAAAGTAAGTCATTTTTAAATTATTTTCTTATTTTTATTTGTTCAAAAGAAAACTGTTACAGTAATAGCAGTAACAATGTATTGGATGGTCACAGAATATGGGTCAGTAGAATGAAAGAGGGTCATGATACTAGTCAGGGGAGGAGAAATTAGGAGCAAAGTGTTATGTTACCTCTACTACAGTTGATGCACTGCTTGGTAAGAGACATGTAGCAGCTAGAAATGTTTGATGGGAGCTCTAGGGAAACCTTCAAAAAAGTATAAAAAGTTAATTTATACAGTAAGGTAGTAGATAAAATTGAATCTTTTTATTTTTAGCTAAAAGCAGAGAAGACAAAAAAGATGGCAGATGCAACAACATAAATAGAAAACAATTATAAACATGATAGATACTAATCCAATGATATCAATAATGATCTAATATATAAATTATCTAAATGTCCAAACTAAAAGATGGAGATTGTCAGATTAGATATAAAAATGAGACTATTTTTTTCAATTTTTTGTCATATAGTTTATTTATTTATTTATTTATTTATTTTTGCTCAGAAATTTAGTTTATTAAGGTCACAAATGGCTGTAAATTTTTCTGCTTCTAAAACTCCCAATCACTTTTTTTTGTTGTTGTTCTGTATTTTATTTATTTATCTATTTATTTATTTATTTGTTTGTTTATTTTATTCATTTTATTGATTTGTCACAATTGTGCATTAATTGATAGATACTAATCCAATGATATCAATAATGATCTAATATATAAATTATCTAAATGTCCAAACTAAAAGATGGAGATTGTCAGATTAGATATAAAAATGAGACTATTTTTTTCAATTTTTTGTCATATAGTTTATTTATTTATTTATTTATTTATTTATTTATTTATTTATTTATTTATTTATTTATTTTTGCTCAGAAATTTAGTTTATTAAGGTCACAAATGGCTGTAAATTTTTCTGCTTCTAAAACTCCCAATCACTTTTTTTGTTGTTGTTCTGTATTTTATTTATTTATTTATCTATTTATTTATTTATTTATTTGTTTGTTTGTTTGTTTATTTTATTCATTTTATTGATTTGTCACAATTGTGCATTAATTGATCCCTCCTCCTCCCTCCATATCCCCCTTCCTCCTCCCTCCATATCTCCCCTCTGTATCCCCCCTTCAGTCACTCCTCCCATTTTTCTGCAAATTGCTGTTTGGTTAATTTGGTGTTTAGTTGTTGGTTGTTTGGCCTGTTGTTCTCTTCTGATATATGGAAAGTGTGTGGTTTTTTTTTTGTTTTGTTTTGTTTTTGTTTTTACCCCGGGGCTTTCCCACTTCACTAACATTTGTTAACTATCCTGATCTTTTGTACTCTTCACCTCCCCTGTCATATAGTTTATTTAAAATTCTCTTTATTCTTTTTTTCTTACATCGTTGTAGTACCTATAGCTCTCCCACCACAATCTGTTTTATACAAGATATATGCTTTAATTATTAAAACTCAATAGACATTGTAAATACAAAATTCATCCTTAATTTATCAGTCATAACATATTTACAGTTTAAGTTTAGACTGCAGTTGTTATCAGGGACTAAAACCTGAGGTCATTAAATATTCAATTTGATTGTATAAAAATGTTTCCTCTCCTAGAACATGACCATATCAATGCACAAAAATCAGATTCAAGGAAAATGTGAAGCTATTATAGCATGTTTCTAAAGACTTGCAGTGTGTAAACATAAAACTTTAACTAGGTCTGGTAAGACAAAAGAATAAATAATGGCACAGTGATCATTACTTTGTAAATATATTAGCCATTTAAAAGAATTTGGTCAATTAACTATAGGTTTTTGAGGTAAAATGCTATTCCAGGGACAACATTTATTTATTCAGCTAAATTATAAAACATACAACTCTAATTGTTTTGAGTGCTCAGGTCTCTAGTTAATAAAGTTTGTTCCAGTGATCAATGACAGTTAGATGGATGTATGATCATTTGTTTCAAATATCTATCCAATAAATATTTATCAGGGTTTAAAATATCCTTCCCCTTCTATGATATGCATCATGTTAGGAGAGGTATAATTGAGAAAAACAAATTAAGAATAAATTCATAATTAAAATGGTTTTATCAAACAAATAAGCATTTCCAATAACACTTTGCAGAATAGTAATAAAAATACAAATAGATAAAAAATCTCAGCCTAACTCTTTTTTCATAAATTAATTAATTAATTTACAAATAGACAAATTAATAGACAAAATTAATATCTTTGCTAACAATTTTTGGTCATACCACCCTGAACTCTTATTGTGTAGTGGAGAACAAAGAAATAAAGGGAACAATCTGATTGACAGAAAAAAAAGGTTCCACTTCTTCCTAATTCTCCCTTGATAATCATCTTCATAGCTTCAACATTTTAAAATTTCATAATTAAAAGTCTTTGCCATTGTCAACAATGAGTACAAAGAAGGGTTGGCGAAGATTAAGCTAAGTGAAATGTTAGGTGAGAGACACAAACCTAGATGATTTTGCTCATACTGGAGTACAGAGAAACAAAGAAACATGAAATTTAGCTGGAACTAATCCTAGGAATCTGGATGCAGAATTGAGGTTATTAGAGGGGAGAGAGGAAAAATAGGGAGCAAATTGATGAGAAAGTCTAATGGAATATGGTTGACATTTATGGGTGCTTTGGTGGTAACTGTGGTGTGGCACATATATCTGAAGAAGAGTGAACTGCTACCTCTAATTCAAACCAACAACTCAATAAAATAACAATACGAAGTAAAAGCAATCTTTAATTCTTTATTCTTTTATTTTTTCATACAGATCTATTTGCATATTTGTATATGTATTGTTAAGACCCTTTATTTTCCCCTTCCTCCCACTCCCTCTCCAAAGTTTCCACCTCCCTTTCATTTCAAGTCATTGGTGTTTGGCCCGTTGGTTTTTCTCTTTCCTGGTGCTGTGTCTTTTTTCTGGGTGATGACCTGCTTTTCCAGGACATCGTGGCCCATGCTGCTTCGATTTCCATGGATTTCTTAGCAGTGAGCATTTGTCCTAATCATGTATGAAGCCTTGTAGGTCAGTTGAAAGTCACTTGCATCGCTCTTTGCTCCTGTCTCCTCCTCTTTGTACGATGGAGGTGATTATCCTGTTCTCCAGACCTGTGCGATCACAGGGATCCTCATCACCTCATTCATGTTGGTTTTCCATTCCAGCATTTGTTTGGTGTTGCTGTTTCTAGCCCTTATGGTTCTGGCATCTAGGAGGAGCTCCAACATCCAACCCTTTGTGGTAGAGAGGTTCTTTAATGGAGGCCAATTCCCTTGGGTGGTCGGCCCAGTTCCTGTCCTCTCCCTCTGTTTGCGGTTGTTCTGGGGCCATGTCTCTTTTTGTGTCTCCTTCTTCTTTTCAAGAAATGGAGTGCTTTGTTGCTGTTGAACACGTTCCGGATCAGGGCTTTGCTTCTCTGCCCCCAAAGTCACTATAGGTGTAGTTGGGTGGTTGGTCATCATTTCAATAGGCTTTAAAGTTTGGGACCTTGTTGTTCTAGTTATTTTCATTTTTGATTTCACCAAAATGGTTTCACCCAGGTGTCAGATGCGTCCAGGGCCTTTATTCTTAATAACTGCAGCAGAATAGGTGAATGTTCTCGTTCCGTTCTGATCTGTTAGAGGTGGAATTCACCGGAGGGGGACCCCCCACCTTGCCCCTTGACGACCTTCCCTCGGGCTCTAGGGACAAAAGGGCAGCTTCCCAGCCTGCCTCCCCATTCTCTGTGGTTCCTGTGGTTGGCAGAGGAGTGGAAGCTCCACCTACCTGTGCCCCTAATCTGTGGCGTAGACCACTGGTAGGGGTGCACTGGCAGTCCCCCGTTGGGCCTAAAGCCTCCTAAAGCCTCTGGAATTTTCAGTGTCCAACACGGACCTGGCTGTTACGAGTCTGCTAGTGGTCACTTGCCCTATTACTAGTGGGCACAGCTCCTCGACATGAGTTCCCCTCGACACAGATGCCAGTCCTGTCCCCCAGGCTCTAGGGACAAAGGCCGGGCAGAAGCCATCTTTAAAAGACTCTCTGGCTTCAAGGAAGTAGACTGAATATGCAACATTGCTAATCTGGAAATACTTTTTGTTTTAATCAAGTGTTTCCTTTCTGTTTATCAAGCAAATAAACAGAAAAAAATGTATTGATTAGATAAATTTAAAACAATCTCAGAATGCAAATGTTTAGGAATGTGATAAAAATATTTTTAGATAAAACTGATGATGCTAAAATAGCAATTTTTACACAAATTTTATCAAATATATTTTCCCTATGAGAATAAATCAGATTCATGAATTATGTTAATTTTAAGGGGGAAGATTTCCCCCCTGATTGTTTAGAAAATCTTAATAGATTAATTCTGTCTCTAAATATTTAAACAAAAGCTCAATGGAATAGTGTTTTACAGTTAATAATGGCACAGTGCCTTATGTCTTCTAGTTCTTTGTGCAATTGATGCTGTTATAATTTCATATCACCCTGTATACCTCAAGTGAAAAAAAAATGGAAATGAGTTATTTAGGACATTCAGCAGTGACGTGAAATCACATTGTAATCCATTATCCTTGATTAACTTTATGTAAAGTGTTCAGGCAAAGGTCTTGATAAACCTCTTTTAGAACTGTAGCTTAACCTAAGAGAGGAAAGGTAATAATTTCCATTTGGGCTATCAATCAATGAATAAGCAGCTTGGCTCCAGTTGGAAAGCTGATTTTGCATTGTCAAGTAGAAGCAATTACTAACCATGCCCTGAACAGTATATCTTGTTTTCATTACTTTCATCTCTCCTGATGAGCAGATAAATGAAGAAAAAATGAGCTTACCAAAATAGATAAAGTTGAAGATGATGTATTTTCAAGATACCAAGGTGAAAATGAAATTCCTAACAGCTTCTATTGTGTCTTAACACAGTGGAATAAAACTAAGTTAAAGGAAGTGCTTATGTGTGATAATATGTTACTGCTCCTGCTCATTTTGGATTCAGAGAAACAGTCAAACAGAACAAGAAGACAAAGTCTCTAGCCTCAAGGATCTCATAGCTACATAAACAGGTCAATTCAAGGCACAAGAGGGTGATGGATATAGTAATAAAAGTCCTAAGATGCTCTGAAGTATAGTATCAAGGACTCTAACCCATCTAAGAACCAGAATGATTTCTTAGACAGTGATTTTAAGAATGCATGAATCTGGACAAGTAAGTATGACAAAAAGAAAGGCAAAAGAAAGATGATTTCAAATCAAAAGGTAGGTATGAAAATAAAGTGCTTTACATGACTGTGTGTAAATTTTGGCTGATGATGAATTAAGAAATGGGTTGGGACAAATAAAGAGAGCTAGGGAGATTGACTTTGGACAAACTGACACAATGGTGATTGCTCAAGGGGGAAGTAGACAGCTATTTTATCATCATGAACCAACTGGCATATGGCATAAGGAAGCAATTTAATAAAAGGGAAAGATGAAGGACACAGACATTTGCAAAGTTAGCTTTCAAGATAACTGAGGTTCTAACATTTAATTTCTAGGTAAAAAAAACAAAGGGATGTTGAATCTTAGCAACAAGGGAAGGAATTCTGACATATTGCTTTTTTTAATCCTAGGACTGTGGTGGACAATGAGGCAATTCTGCCCCTGCCTCCCCACTCTCCCCAGTATATTTGGCAATGAGTTTAGAAGGTGTCTGCTAAGTTGGATTTCTGGAGGAGGGCTTAGCTACAGAATGGGAAGGACAAGGCTGGGGACATGATAGTTGAACAGTCTCCAATGACAGACATGGTCACCTGCATGCAGTGTGACTTCCGTAAGTCTCTTATTTAATAAAACAGTGTTCTCCTACATTGCCAGTAACTTACCCCTTAATTCAGGAGACAGGTTTCAGCATTTACTTTCCTTGACATTCTAGCATCTGTCACTGATGAGCTACCTCTTGATTCTTCACTAAGCTCCAATCTTGGCTCTGGCTGGAATTGCCCATATTTTATAGTTTGCTAACCACTACTTTTGGCCTCTCTTCTGGCTTCTACTTCTGCATCAGATTGTTAAATTTCTTTCTCTTGACTTTGTAAAATTTGGTCTCAAAACTCCTTTCATTGATATCTCTTTCTGAGTGATTCCTAAGCAAATTAAATCCCATGTGAACAAAACTGAACTCTCTCTTTTTCTCTGAAAAGTTTTTTTTTTTTTTTGTATTTGTTAGACCTAAGAATGTCAGCATAACACACAGGTGACTACATTAGTTCAGATGATGAAGGTGACAACAAATCCAAATTGATGGTGGTTTAACCACTCAAAATTTTATTCTGTCATATGAAGAAAACAGATGTCAACAATGCTGGGTTTGTATGACAGTTCATGCATTTTTAGAAAAAAACATTTCTTCTGTTATTTTTCTGTCATATCTACGTTGTTCTGTTGATTAACACTTTAGAATTGGTGGAACTTCCATAAACACATCATATACCAGCCATAAGGAAGGAGAAAGCAAAGTACATCTGCACCATATAGGACACTTTCATTGAGTTACACATACCAATTCCATTGCACACTCCACTCCTGTGTGGTGAGAACTACTAGAGGGAACTTAATGAGATGCATGCAGCAAGTCAAAGGAAGCTGGTTCAAGCAGCTATTATTCTAAGAAGACTTGTGCACCTTTGAATGTTCTCTTTCATGGGATCCTTTTTGCTTATATTTTTATTTTAAAAATGATTTCACTATATCATCTTTGAGTATACTAAAGATCCCCCTTTTAAAATCTTTTCTCACTTCTGCATAGTCTGTTTCCTTACCTTCTTGTGAGTTTTATTATCTTCCTTTCTTGTTAAAAGGTTATTGTTAGATAATTTGTCAGATTTGGTCTCTTTCTTGTTAAAAAAATTTCCTGAGATAACTGATAATCTATAGTTTTTTCTAATTATCTGCTATTGTTAATTCTTTTTTAAAATTCTAGTTAATTCTTTATCCTTCTCAACTTAGATGATACCTTGTTAGAGTCAATTTATTTAGTTAATTTATTTAGTTCCTTAGATTAGGTAAAGTATACTCTATAAAAAACTCAGGAATTTTCTATATTTTCTTTTCAAAACTACCATACTTTTAATTACATACAATACTTAATTACTTATTTGAACACAGAGAAGGAAGCAAACTTGAGTTGACATAGTGGAACTGCCATTGGAAGATGGGTGCCCTACATACACTTGTCCTCATAGAAACCAGGAAGGCAGGTTTTCCTGAGGAGAGGTTGGGAGGAAATGGTCTGCTAACCATGCAAGTGTTGCCTAACTTTGATTAAGAATATAGGGGGAAGAAAAAGGTGAATTCATCTACAGTGTGATTTTTAAAGGGCAATATAAGAATGATGAGTCAAAGATCTGCTACACAAAAGGATATTCTTTTTTTAAGGGATTTAAAAAAAATTATTTATACATATATTTCACATCTTTGTATTCACTGGGGTTCACCCGCTACCCTCCCTCCCTGACTGCTCCCACCAATTCCCTCCCCCAGTTGGGTACTTTAGTTTGGTTATTAGCTTGTTTTGACTTTTCCTTCTGGCCTTTTATTTATTTTCTCTATGTATGTCCCATATATTTGGTTTATGCCTTTTTCATTCTGATTTGTTTCTCCTAATATGATTTCTTCTAGGTACAGCCATGATATCTCAAATTTATTAAGTTTGTTATTTTTAATTGATGAGTAATGTTCCATTGTGTATATATATATATATATATATACTACATCTTTTTCATCAATTCATAGAAAAGGATATTCTAGTGGCATTAGGAGAGGTTTATACTGGGAATGGTGATCTTTCCTGTCTCTCTGTCTCTTCAATATGTATAACCATCACATGTTTTGTTTTCTAATGAAAGAAATAGCAAATGAATTTGCATTTTGTATAAAGAAAAAATGTTCAAGAAGAAATCACAAATGAATCAGAAAAAGTGGTCATCATTTTAAGAAATAACCACAAATAAAGATTACTTGCTTTCTTAAGACTCGTTCTCAAAATTTTTTTAAATCAAGTTTTACTAATTTGTCATTCATTTGCATAACTATATAATTTTGAGAGTACAAATTTACATCTCAACCAATGTCATTAATCTTTAGTTACTTTGGAAAATCATCATACCATTTAATTAAACAATCATATGATGCTTGAGGTCAGTCTTTTATGGATATGTAACATTCAGAATGACATTTATATATGTTCTCTAGAGAAGTATAGTATGTAGAATGTATGTATTACTTCTTGGATAACTCTTCTTTGTTACAGTTCTGAGACTATATTTTCAGTGATAAATATGTTCTTAAATATATATGTTGAAGTACTTTGAAAAAACAGTTGTTCATCAAAAGAGACAACAGAAAAAACAGATAGAAACCCAACCAAGTGGGAGAAATTTTTGCCCTCCACACAAATAATAAGGGTTTGATAGCAAAAACCCACAAGGAACTCATACAACTTAGCAAAAACAAAACAATAAGCGCAGTCAAAAAATGGGAGAACTAAAAAGACACTTCTCCAAAAAGGAAATACAAGTGACCCACAGGCACGTGAAAAAATGTGCAACATCACTAGTAGTCAGGAAAATGAAAATCAAAACCACAATGAGATACCTCCTTATACCAGTAAGAATGGCCCACATGAAAAGAACAGGCAACAATAAATCCTGGCATGGGTGTAGAGAGAAAGGAACACTCTTACACTGCTGGTGGGAATGTAATCCAGACCAGCCACTATGGAAAGCAGTGTGGAGGACCCTTAAACTAATGAAAATGGAACCAGCAATTAGACCCATCAATCACTCTCCTGGGAATCTACCCAAAGGAGACTTAATATTTATACAAAGGGATACCTGTAGTAGGATGTTTATTGCAGCACTATTTATAATTGCAAGGACATAGAAACAACCCAAATGTCACAAAACTGATGAGTGGATGAAAAAGATGTGATATATATATATATATATATATATATATACACACAATGGAACATTACTCATCAATTAAAAATGACAAATTTGATGAATTTGAGATGACATGGATGTACCTAGAAGAAATCATATTAACAGAAACAATCAGAAAGAAAAAGGCAGAAACTGATAGTTTTCACTAATATAAAAACCAAACAAAAGGCCAGAAGGAAAAGTTAAAACAAGATAACAACCAAACTAAAATACCAACTGGGGGAGGGGATGAGTGGGAGTGGTCAGGGAAGGGAAGTGGTGAATGAACCCTGGGAAATACAAAGATGTGATATATATATATAATAAAATTATATATATATAATAATATATATAAAATATATATAATATATATATAAAATTATATATATATATATAATTTTAAAAAGTAGTTGTTCATGATCTTGAACTTGTTTATTATTTATTTTGTTTGTTAAATGTTTGACAGTTGCTGTATAATGTCATAAAACACATCCATGGCAGTTTCTAGGATAAACTATTTTACCATTTGCTTATGACTTTTTTTTGGGGGGGGATTGAATATGGCACTGAGTTGGGAGAAGAGAAAATGGAAAAGATTTTAAGGATGAGGAATCCTAGATAAATATAGGTTAAGTATTTTGTTGTAAGAAATTAAAAGCTATAAAACGTTATAATATTTTCTAACATTTAAAATCTTTCAAGTTTAATATCCTATATTACTTTTGTTCTTCTAGTGTATAATGAAAATACACAAGGCGGGGAACAGCTGGAGCAGCCAGGGAGGAGAAGTGGTGGGTGACCCCTGGGGAATACAATGATGTGAAATATATGTATATATAAATAAATAATTTAAAATAAATAATGATGAAATGAATTCCTTAAGGACGGTGATATGCATTGCTATTATCCAGCACAGCATTTGACACTAAATATATATACTGTGTTATGGTAGGGATAGTTAAGTGAATGTTATCTAAGAAAAATAGTAGCATCTTTATAATAAGTAGAAATTGCATTTAAATAACACTGTGTAGTTATTTTGTTACAATTAAACCTAAATATTTATAATACATTGAAGGTTATTTTAAGGATGGTTACTTAAATATTTGATATAAAATTTACACTGACACAGTAACTGTACCTTAAAATTACTTCAGGAGAAATAGTCATGGAATTTGAAAGTCATTTTCAACTGTATTTTTTATTTATACTGTAATTTCTGGGTAATGAATTGAAGTTTTACAATTGATTTTTGATACATAAATGCTCTCTAATTTTGGTTTTAGAAGATTAACAGCATAATAAAAAGGAATTAAATGTTTTATGCACAATTTGTATATTTCTATAAACTCTCACAAGAGTATCTAGTTAGAAAATTCATTCAGTTTTCTTTTAAATCTAACTGTACATCATATCTCATTATTTTCATTGGAAATAAAGTTATGCAAGGACAAATTCAACCCATGCATTACCAGTAATTTTCTGATGTATTTGCAAATTATTTAATCCATTAGGCTAGATAAGCATACATTTTTATAGTAAAAATTAGATATAGAAAAATAAAGCTGTATGTTAAATGAGATGTGTAATTATTGTTTGATTTTATAGTTCTTAATAAATAAAAATAAAAAAATAGCCAGAGTTACCTATACTCTATGTCCACTTGTATGCGTCTGAAAGATTTGTAAATTTTATATATTTTATAATGATATGCCTGTGAACAAAAAACTAGTCCTTGTTTTAACAGTTTATAATCTGGACTCCATATGTTCAAAGGACTTTGTGATTCATTAAACCAACATTACAAAAATAATTAGCTTTATTGTGAATTGCAAATTTCATAGCATTTCATTTTTTTCTCATGTGATTCTTTCAACAACCATATGGTGTAGGCAGAACAGTTGTTAACTTTCTGAGTTATTAAGATGAAAACATAAAGAGGTTAAGTGATTACTGAAGTTCAGTCCTTCAGATTAGTGAAGATTGAATCAAGTTTTTCCAATTGAATTCTGTCTCTTTTCAGTATAACACATTGTCACTGAAAATATGTAGTCTGTTTAGCTTTTAGCTTTTTTGAGACAGAGGCAGAATTTCAAATTGGCACTGTTAATGGTCTCTATGCAATATTCTGCATACTTGATTTTTCTGAAATAAAATTCACCAATTCCTTCAATCTTTAACCTAAACTCTAACCTAGTGCTTTCACTATGCAGTGTTCTAGATCTAGTGTCAACCTTTCCTTTTCCCATTTCCATCTTGCCATTCTAGTCAGAAAAGAGTAATTTTTTTTCTTACACATAATCCTGATCATTTGTGCCATCTTTTTTCCTCCAAGTCCATTTTTTAGCATTTTATCACATCTGTCTCCTGTGCATCCATTGAAGCATAGCACAAATGATATTTTCTACTCAAACCATTTTATGATTTCCCAGTTCCTCTCAGTTCTATTCTAGTTTCTCACCCAAGTAGTCTTTTAATAATGTGGATTTAGGGGAACTTTCATCTATAGTCTTATAAAAGCATCTCTTGATTTTAAATGATGGATACCCACTTGTGACAACATTGTATAACTTAGGACAGGGAAGAGGAGAGAAGAACATCCTCTTATGTTTGAATTAAAGGTGATTTAAGGTCAACTGGGGAGGTAGAGAAGTAAATATAACACAGTGTAGTAAAAGAATTTTCATATTCATAGTAAGAAAATCTGGCAATGTAGCAAACAACAACACACAAATGGAATGGTAAGTTAGAAGGGGTGGGATTGAAAAGATGGAGCTGGTACCACTTTATCATCGAGTTATATTTGTGATGTATGGAGTTGGAGGTATTTTTCAAACTACAAATACTCCTTACTATGTTGAAAGCAGTATTTTTATGTAATGGATCCTCTTCACTATATTCAGTTCTTAATTAGGTTTAACTTTTTTTAAATTAAAATTTCAAAACCTGCTGAAGGTCTGTTTATATTGCAATGTAATATAAAATTTAAGAAACCCACAAAATTAGGTAGTTACACATGAAATTTTTCTAAGGCTTAAGTTTCTAGAACTGAGGGTAACAAATGAGATCAGATGGGAAAAAAAAACTCAGATGAAATCATTGCTTCATCATTTATTTTGATATTGGTTAGAACTGCAAAAAACAACTTTAATTTTCAAGAATAATTCAAACTTGTCGGAAGTCGAAGAATTATAATGCACTTTTCCCCCTATGGGCAATCTTATTTTCTGTTAATAAAATATCTGTCACTTTTCAAAGTACTGCATTCAAGAAAAGCTTTAAAAACGATAAACTTGCAATAATTATATATCAAATCTATATACTTCAAAACAAAAATAGTTAATAGAATCACAGATTCAGTTTAAAGTCTATGAGATTACTAACAACAGTGTACAGAATTCTTCAAAAAATATCATCTTGATCACATATACATAGGTTAAAAATACACCAGTTAGAAACTGCTTTAAATATGGAGCAAAATTATACATACATATATAGGAATTTGGAGAAAAATCATTTGTTTCTAGTCCTTTGATTTTCAGATAAGTCATTTAACTTCTCTGGAATACCCATACAATATAATAAGTGAAGCATGTCATTGGTTCTTTTAAGTGTAATAAAGTACTTTATGCATGTAATCTGTATGCAAAATATGACACCATGATTATTAGAATTATAAAGCTAAATTTAGCATAAATGTCCAGATCCTGGTCTAACTTGAGGTAATCTTCCAACTGCCATAGTTTCATAAATTAGAATGCTAGTTATTCAGATTTGAATTGTTTAAGGATTTCTTTGGCAATATTTTATGAATTCTTTTGAATAAAAATTTTTACATAAAATTAGTGACTCCAGCATCTTAAATGGTGATTTTCTTTCTTTAGGAATTTGGGAAATAAAATTACATATTTTAGTCAATCTATAAATCTCTGAGTCCTACCTAGTGCGAGGAATTGATCTCCATAGTGTATCAAATGCCATAAAGTCCTCAAGATATGATTTAAGTTTCGGGCCAGGGGTACTTAAATTGTATTACATGAAGTGAAATAAGTCAAAAATAGGAGATGAATACCAGATGATAGTACTTATAAGTAGAATGGAAACAGTACAGTAAACCAACTTCCAAAAAAAACAAGATAATAAACACAAAGAGAGTATTGTTGGTTGTCAGAGACAGAATGCGACATGGGTGAAATAAATAAAGGGGGTCAAAATTTTACAAACTTCTAGTTATAAAGTAAATGTCACAGGCATATAATCTACAGCCTGTATTGTCCTATACTGTCTATTTGAAAGTTACTAAGAAAAGTTAATAAAAGTTCTTATCAAAGTAGGAAAAATGTAATTGTGTGAGGCCAGATGTTAACTAGATGTATTGTTCTGTTCATTTCACAATATTTACAAATATAGAATTTTTTATCACCTGACACTTAAAAAATTACAAAATTTCATTGTGAATATATTTGCATATATATTTGAAATTCTTCAGTATGTGGTTATTGATGCTGAAACTTGCTGCTCAGCATAACTGATAAAACCTTTATGACACTAATCCAAGTATGTTAAAGTGTATTCTTCTCACACCCAAAGTGACCAAACATCTAATTTGAAAAATCACATTAGCTATTTAAAGTGTAGACTTATTATTTTTAAAAACTTTTATTTTTTTTTTAATTAAGTCCACCACCATAATCTATTAGACTTTCCTCTTTATTCTTATCTCCACTGCTTAGTGCTTCAGTTCTATAGTTGCAACAGGGTTATTCTGAGGGGAAGGGGAGTTTCCAGGTTCCCTGGAAAGATGGAGCTGAGCAGGGAAAAGAAGCTAGAGAAGACAAGGAGAAAAAGGAATGAGATCGAGAAAGAGACCTGGAGGATACACATGGAGCAAAGGGCCTTATGAGGAAGCTGCATTTGCTTCTCAGTCTTGGATTTTTACCAGGGACCTGGTTAACAGGGAGACAATTGAGAGAGACAGAGATGTGGGTGAGAGATCTTTGGGGAGGCTGACACTGGCAACCTTTATCTGGACTTGTATTTTGATTTTGCTCCTTTGGTCCCAGACTTGCCTGGCCCTTTTTACCTCTTTGCTGCTTACGGGTCCGGTAAACTGAAGGTGCCTTAGTCTTGTGGCAGTCCTGATTTGCATCAGTCCTGTTTGACTGGCTAATTACCTACCATGAGATAGGTAACTTCTGGTATTTAATTTGGAAACTATCTTCTCTGTGCTTTCCTTCTCCATATTATACACTACACATATTACACACTAATTGTATTGATGTTGTTTTCTACTGAAAATAATAGGTACTAGAGTATGTTATTCAGTGAATGGCAGAACCTATTTAGAGCAGGCAGGTTTGTGAGTCCAGGGGATACCCCTCACCCTACCCTATAACATAGTCATCTATCAAGTGCTAACTTCTAGTGTAAGACATTTTTTAAAAAATGAATGTGATGCCCTCTGCAGGACAAGACTGACTGAATTTGAATCTTAGCTACAATATTCTCCTGTGATAATTGCTGGCTGTGTGGCCTTGACAGACCACCTAAGTGCTTAGAAATTCTTCTATAAAAGGCCATGGCTATGCCGGGCACGGTGGCTCGGGCTTGTAAGCTTCAGCCTATGAAGTGGCCGGGTCTAGGGATCGCAGTTCGAGTCCCGCCTGGGGCCCTTTGTGAGACCTAGTTCCAAAAAATAGCTGGGCGTGGTGGTGCGCGCCTGTAATCCCAGCTACCTGGGAAGCTGAGGCTGGGGATTGCTTGAGTCTGTGGTACCCCAGGCAACGAGAGCTCACGGTTCCACCGGCAAAAACAGCGAGACCTAGTCTATGCTGGTTCTTTGGATTCTCAGGATAGGTAGATGGGCTATTATATACAAAAAAAAAAAAAAAAACTTAGAACAACGTGTGACAAGTGGTTGGGGCTATGAAATATTGGCTGCTACTATTCATTGTTTTATGATTTTGACCAATGAGTGAATTAACATTTGCAGTATAGCTAAGATTACAACTTTCTTGATTACCAAGAAACAAAATGCTGATGCAGAAATAAATAGATAAATAAACAAATAAATAAGAGATTTAAATTGACTTTTTGTTTCAATTTTAGCAGGTTAAAGACCTGCAAAGTAGCTCTTTTTTTTTTCTAGGTTACAGTCTGCTTGAAGACTCAAATGAAAAAAAGTTTTTTTGAGACTAGGTCTTGCTATTTTTGCCTGTGGAACTGCAGGCTCACGTTGCCGGGGGAATCACAGGCTCTAGGAATCCTCACTCTCAGCTTTCCAGGTAGCTGGGATTACAGGTGCGCGTCACCACACCCAGCTATTTTTTTGGAACTCGGTCTCACAATGTGGTCTCCGGCGGCACTCAAACCGTGATCCCTGGCCCTGGACAGGGCTTCCTAGGCTGCCACCATGCCCGGCCCGAAAATGTTTGATATCTTTTTTTTTTAATTAGGAAAAGACTGTCTACATTCATGGCTTTGCAACTTATTTAGGGGATTTGAGACACTATGTTAGAAACTCACATGGTTAATAATTTTTAAGAGATCTATTGTATTATTTCTGTGATGAAAATATTGAGTAATCTTATATTTTAATAAAAAGGCATACTTTGTATGTATCATCTCTCTATATGAATACTACTTATATAATAAAATATAATGTGATAAGTGCCTCATTATTCTTACCTCCACAAAATTGTCTAAAATTTTAAGAATTAACTGCACAGTATAGGTGCAGAATTTTATGCTGAGGACAGCTCTGACATATTAGTTAGAAGGTCAAATAAATTTGATGTGAACTCATCTTAATTGGCAAAGTTAGGAAGAAACAGCGATTGGATCAGTCACCAAATGAAGGTAACAACGCCCCGGAAGTATCCAGAGCATTTAAGGTGCAGGACTCCCCACCCCCACACACGCAGCAGCAAATCAACTCCTGTTGACGATGTAATTTTGCCTGTAATGTTCTCTGCAGTTAAGAGACTTGTTTTTCAAGAACTAGTTTATGTTTTACATATTAAGGTTGAAATTCTTTCTTTCTCTCTCTCTCTTTCTCTTTCTCTCTCTCTCTGTGATTTTTCTCTCTTCACCCTTTCTTTTCCTTCTTGGATTTGCACTAATTATATGAAAGATTGTGTACTATTATGCCTTACTCAATTTTATTTTCTTGACTTTTTTATACTTTACTTTGTATTATTTCTTCAATTTCAGTTATTTTCTTTGGGTGATTAATCTCTTTCAGAAGTATTTTCATTTAAATGTCTTTTTTTTTTAATGTCCAGCACTTCCATTTTTTTATAGATGCTATTTCTTTTCTTATTATTTCCATGCCTCCTTTTATATCCTTTAGCCTATTTATAAGAATTAGAATAGCTTACATTCTCTGTCTATCAATTCTGTCATTTTTGTTGCTCCTGTTTCAGTTTCTATGCTTTTCCTTCCAGGTGATGGGGCATAATTCTGTGTGTCTGACAATTTCAATAGCAAACCCAGTATTGTGAATTTTAGTGTTTGACATTTTTGCCTAGTCTATAGTTAATTTTGCAAGGATCAATTTCATCTTCCTGAAGTTGACTTTTGGGTTATTAGCAAAAGCAAATTTCACTCTAGGAAAAAGTCTACATTACTATTAAACTCATAAACTTCTCAACACCCAATTAAGTGTTACCTATGTTACAGACATGGTCTCTCTCCTCTGATATGACATTCCTTCAAAAGTCACGGGGTAGTGTTCTTGGAAAGTAAATGGATAGTGTGTCAAATATAACATATACAATTATAAATTCATAAGATCTATACTTTTCATTTATGAGAAAATTATAATTATTAAAGTAAGTAGTGCTCCCCACACATCTGTGTGTTTCCTTATCATGGCCGGTCCTCTTTGGAATCAGCATCACCATGTAACTGAGTCTGGCAAATGAAACACAATCCCTTCTCTGGCCTAGGGAGATGATTCTGTGCCTCTTTCATCCCTCACTCTCCCTTTGGCTGTTGATTCTGAACACTAAAGTTGATTTGGAGAGTTGGGGACAGAAAACGGAATCCTTAGTTATTTCTGGGAAAGCTTTCCTTAGAGTTTTCCTTTCAATGGTACACAGAGTTTCTCCACAAGGTAAGAGGCATTAGTTATGTTCAAAAAGGCAGGTTTAAGGTTTATTATAAAAAGGGAAAGTTAGGAAGGGATGTTTGCACAGACACAGATGTGCAGAATATGCTGCCCTTAAAGACATAGGTTTGTTGAGAGAGACCTGCCTAATCATGGGTGAACAGCCTTCGTAGGAGAGCTTTCTCTGCTGCTTTGCAAAGGGAGAAGGTTAACAAAAACAACATCTGAATTTTCACAGATGGGCAGGAGGCTGTTGCCCTGAAAAGGGAGAAAGTTGGTGAGGAGGAGCTCCTGCATAGGCACAAGGGCTGTTATCAAATGATAACAGCAGAAGGGCTGTTATCATTTGCAAAAGGAGAAGGTGAGTAGACAGAAACACCCATATAGTCACGGGTGGGCAGGAAAACTGTGCATACTGTTCCATGCCACTGTAGACATGACCCCATGCCAGTGCAGAAATGGCCCTGATAGAGTCTTCTCGTTGGAAGACACTCATTTTTTGGTGAGGTAATCTTTAGTTAAATTAATCACTTCTTCAACTTGACTAGGTTGACTAGTAAGGGCCAGTGATTCTCTGTAATGATGCTCAATTTCTACATATCTGCATTTCTACATAAGGTTTCTCAATCAACACATTGTTCTGAAACATACTTTTCATAGCATCTGATTCTTGCTATAGGAGTAGGTGCCAAAGGAGTTCTCATACTATAGCTGATTTAATAACAGTGTTAGTCACTGTTCACTACCACCCTTCTTTCCAAAATTTCTTACTCATATACTCCATCAAATACCACATGATGATGGTAACCCAGCAGAATGGAAACAGCCATCATAACCAAGATTACAACTGGAGTTATAACACCATTAGCTATATCTGATGGTGGATGCTGGAGGGCTAAACTGTTATACAGTTAGGCTACCCAGATTTTAGGATTAATATGCTGCTGAAGCATAGATTTATCACTTGTTGTCTAATACAGTAATTAAACTGACATGTAACTAATATTTAGGATAACTAGGAAGTTAGGCAGAAGTTTTGACTTTCTGTACAATACTCGACCCTAATATCTTAGAAGGAAGACTGGAACTTTAGCACAACACTGGAACTTTATGTTGTTACTCTGATTAACCTTGGAATGAAGACAAGAAGCTAATATCACACAGCATTTGTTTGATCAAACCAGTGTTTTCTTTCTAGATAAAGCTGTGTTCCTCAGCTCTACAGCAGTATTAATTGGAGGTAAGAAAATTTATGTCAAAGCTATGAGAAAATCCCATGCATGGACAATCCCAATCTTCCTTCTGGGCATTATTAAATACAAGGGGACATCTGAGGATCATGTAATATTTTAAAAGTTCTTAAATCTGAATATAGACACCAAGATGAACAAATATGAAAATAAACTGAATGGAAAAGATCCCATTTTCAATGTTGCAAATGTTACGAAGTATTTAGTGTTTTAAATGCACATATTTATTATTTCCCAGTGTTTATAAGTCAGAAGTTCTGGCAAGGAGTGTTTGGGTCCTTAGTAGGGTCTGACATGGTTGATGTTCAGTCGATCATGGGCTGATTTTCATTGAACCCTTCACTGGCAAAGTCTGCTTCCCAGCACTCTCCTGTTGGTGGCTTCATTCATTTGTGACTGTAAGGCAAAGTGTGTTGGTTTCTTGTTCTTTTCTGACTTCTTAGGTTTCTGAAGTTCCCAGGGGTTGCCCATACCTCTGTATCACATGACCTGACCCAGTCACATCTTCATCACTCAGTTTGGGGAGTTGTGCAGCATCTCCCAATCAGGAGTTGTGCATAACACAACATGGTAATGAGAGGGACAGTACAAAGAATTTCTCCCAGGAGAGAAACTAATGACACTTCTAGGTGGTGATGTTAGCACTTTTTCAGTTATTGTCATGTTTAGGTGGATGCAGGTCTAAATTACATAGGAAAAGAACAGACTTAAAAAGGGAAACTGAGGGAAAAATGTCAGTTACTTGATGTGTTTGATATCGTTATAAGACAAAGTAAATGACACACATGTTAATTCCTGTGAAAATGAACATGTGTATTAAAAAGGAAATAATAAATGCTAAATATTTAATTCTTCAAAATATAATAAAATTATTTTGGTGGTTTCTCACATGAGCTGATGAAGAGATATTTACAAGGGGCATTTAGTGTTCCCACAGATCAGAAGGAAAAGTGTATGCCTAAGTACATTGTTGGGATAGGGAAAAGGATATTTGAACCCTCATATTTTCTACTAGAAAATCAACAAATTAATATCTAAAACTTAAAATAGAAAAATAAGGGCAGAAAAAGTACATGAATTAGCAATATGACATTTTTAAATCAATGGAACAATTAAAGAAATGAAAATCCTTGCCTGTGAATAAATAGGGAGATAGAGTTCTAAATGTCAAGGTCTATTGTTTTCTGTTACAACTTCCCCAGGTTATTTGATTTTCTAAACTATGAATGTGTATAATTACAATAGCAATAAAATTAACTGAAGAATTAGTTTATTATTTTACTTCATTCACCTTAGCATTACTTGAATGTGTATTATGAAACTTAGAGGCCTTAAATTTGTTTTTTTAAAAAGCTAGTCACCCCTCTTACTTCTTTCATACCTGTAAGTCTGATGAATTCTGAGATGGCAGAGAGAATGCACTTTGAGGAAATGAGAAGAAATGGTAGAAATATAAGGGAGTTCAATGAAAACTAGGAGGAGTATATTTCTTTAACTTTATAATTTTTTTCCAGTTTGATTGTTATATTAGCAGAAGGTAGGGTAACCATGCGGCACAACTGAGAAGGCACACCATTCAGAAATTGCCAGCATGATGCACACCTTGAAGGCGAGCAAGGAAAGAAGCACAGTGGATGGAGTCTGGCAGGAGAGGATAAAAACTGACAAAAAGTAGTGTAAAGAGGGATGCCATCATGGGCTTTGGCCTGATGGTGGGCTGTGTCCTAGCAGATTGACACCCTGAGTCACCCTGGGAAAGGGAAAAATGTTGTAAAGTGTAGAAAGCTTGGAACTTGAGTCTACCAGAAACCTGTACTTTGTGTGAATGCCTGGTTTAGGATGGTGAGAAGACGCTATCTTGGATATGTGCATCTTTGAAATAAATGCCAGTTCAGGTTTGAAGTGGAGAGAAGATATCATCTTGGGACCATGTTTCCTTTTGTTTTAGGACTTTAGGGTCTAGACAATAACAGATAATATAACTGCCGCTTGTGACCTCAGTGACTCTTGGTTTGCATGGTTTACAAATAAATCATGTTACTGTTTTCTTTTCTTTTTTTAGAGACTAGGTCTTGCTATGTTGCTCAGGGTTGTCTAGAAACCCACAGATTCAAGTGATTCCTAGCCTCAGCCTCCCAGGTAGCTGGGATTACAGGCGTGCACCACTGCACCCAGCTTGTTACTGTTTTCTTGAGAAGTCTTTCAATTGTGCGTTCAGATGGAAGAACCCAGAGAGTGCTGGTTTAGTTATTGGTTTCTCTTCTTGCAAGTTTTGGTGACTGTTTTGCACCTGGTGGAATGCTCAGCAGCAGTGAGAATTAAACATGATTAATTGCCTACCGTGTGCTGGCACTAAGTAACTGTTTTAGCTATCTCTCTCCACTTATTCCTCACAATACAGTGCAGACAATACTTACCTCAAGCCACACAGGAGGGGACTAAGGAGAAGAAATATCAACTGTTTAAACAAGTCATCTCTTGTTGGCAGAGCAAAAGTTGAACTCAAAGTCTATTCTGACTCAAAACACTTCAGTAACAGATGTCTTTGAAATAGAACTCTTAGTATCACTCCAATGCAAGCAAATTTCATTTATTTAATGAGTGTTAACCTCCATTGTTAATTAAATGTCTTCTAGTATCCTATTTACATTATTTTACATATAGACATCTCAAAGACAAATTTCTTTTTTTCCTTGTAAGTTTCTATTTTGTTCAAGCCCAGAATTTTATATCTATTTTCATTAAATTTGCATACTCAACAGTTACTGAATATAGCTGGTTAATGAAACCTGCTATGTGTAATTACTGGATTCTTATGTAATATTTAATTTCATGACAACTTGATTTATTTGTTGTTTGATTAAATTTTGACACATAGTTTAGCAATAAATCAATATTTCTTCATTTATATATATTACTGATATTTTGTTAAGTTTTTGTGTGAGAACTTGCTAATTGTGATTTTGACCTCTGCATATGAATAGATGTTTTGGTGATTTGGGTATATGTTCATTTTGTTTTAACTAGCGCCCATTAAGGGATACATGTGTTTGACATATTTAGGACATTGGATGATCAGTGTTAAAGAAACTCCAAATGGAGACCTGGCTAGAGGAGCAAGGGGCCTGGTTAGGAGAATTCAGGCAGATGGGCCTCTGACTAGTAGATGCCCAGGGGGGGATGGAGTAGTGCTTAGTCTTGCTTTGACTTGCTTCTCAGTTGGTATACATAGTGAAGGCTGGCATCAAAGAACTGAGGACAACAGAGTTGCTAGGAAGCTGACGTACTAAGACTGGTACTGCCTCAGCGAATTCACATCCCAAGAATGAGTCATCACACAAAGAAGTTAAGAGTTTATATATCCTTTACGTATTCTGGTGTTGGTTTGCTATCATTGGTGGTAGTGATTGGAGAGGGCACCCTCCCTTCTTGCTGATACAGCTGAATTGGGGGTAGGCCATGTTGCCCTGGCGGGAGGAGATTTGCAGTGGAGAGAATCAGAAGAGAAGGCAGTTAGGAAGCCCCAAAAGCATTGTGGCCTGGGGCCCCAAAGCATCAGGCCAGAGACCAGAAAAGATGAAAGCAGTGTGGGCCAGAAGAAGAAGGAAGGCACATGGCACTGGAGGAGGAAGCAGCAGCTTGGAGCCCTATGAGGCCTGCCCTGGGAACAATGATGGGCTGCAGCCAGGCAGGGAAAGTGGAGAGTCTGTGAGTTTCTGGTCTGGACAA
>PVHY01000685.1:0-17527 GCA_004024945.1 Uropsilus gracilis
AGGAAGGAAGGAAACAAGAAAACCCTTATTATTTGAGGCTTTTCTTCAGAGATGGACATTGCTGGGAGTGATAGTCAATTCTTTCCCTGCCAACCCCTGAAGGGATTGAATGTTGGCAAATGATAATTTCTATAGGTTTCATTCTGTGACCTGACTCAAAGCAAATCTATGCTGGCATGCATGTCTCTAGTTAGAACAAATACTATTAATGCTTTGTTCCACACAAAGTCAATAGCACTGATGTATAACCCAGAAATAGAAGACCTGAGAAGTGGGAAATTGAATAGACTTATTCAATTCCTTATTTCAGACAACTCCAATTTCAATATAACCTTATTCATTGAACTTTGTATGTCTCATTTGTAAGGTAATTAAGTGCTTAGAACAAAGTTTTGGGGACATTTTGTATAACGAAGGTGTATGCTAATTAGGCCCCCATCTGCAGCCAATCAATTCTTTAGAAGGTAATTCATTTTTCTCAGAGAAGATCATCTATAAGGACATGGGGGTCACTTTGAGCTGGATAGATCATTCTTGTTGGCCAAAAGAAGGAAGAGACTAAGGATAATGAACTCCAACTCCTCCAAAATTAGAAGATCTTGCTGGACAGGAGGCACCAGGGCATCACTCAATAAAGAATGACACATTGACCAGGTAGTCATGTATCTTACTTGAGAGGGAACAGATTTTGGAATTGATAAAAAAAAATAAATAAATAAATAAAAAAACAGGTTTGGTTTTTAGCTCTGCTCTCATCAAATCATAGACAAGTTTTTAAGACACCATTTATGGCAAATGCTTAGTGGGGCACCTGACCCAGTGTAGCCCCTCCCCCCCCAATGCAAGCCATTTTCACACAAATTATGAAAAACTATGATGCAGCATAAACTAAATTCAAGGCAAAGTGAATTTTCAAGGCTGGAAAGTCAAGAACAGAACAATGTTCTATATAGAGGGTAACGAAAAATAGAAGACAGGATACTGAGTTCTAATGTCAGTTAATAGAAAACCCAAGGAATTTGCAAAGAATGCCAAGAGATATAGGTACAATATAAGGACCATTCACCCTCCATTCTCTACTCTCCCCAAGAATCTGCAGTTTTATAAGAAACTTGCTTCTTTGGTCAAAGATCTTTCCTTCCAAATTTATTTAAATGGAAAGGCCAGATGACCTTGAATGACCCCATGGCTTTGTCAAATGGTGACCTTGCCTTTGATACCCTGTTCTATAGGTGAACACCAAGGATCTCTGCATGGCTATGAAGGAATGTATGACTCTGAATATGCAATGGTGATTTGATTTCTCAAGCCCTCACTTTATCAGCAAAGTATGGAAAAAGAACAAGGTTATCTAAATTCTCACTGTCCACCAAGAAAGAATGTTCTGGTTCAAGAATCAGGAAGCTAAACAATAAGCAAAAGAATGATGGATTCAAAGTAGGAGCTTGCATAAAGCACAATTGAGAAATAGGATGGCCAGGCTGCTATTGAAGACAGCATTGTGAAAAAAAAAAGTTCCTTTCCACCCCTATAGGCACCCACCAAAAACACTGCTGATTTTAAGATACTCATCTTGTGATACACTCCATGTGCAACACAACGTACATTTCCAATATTAGGTGACCCAGAGTTCTCGCTTCATGTACAGAATTTGTTCAGTTGACGGGGGGAGGGGGGTGCGGAGGGGAAGGGAGAAGGAAAATATTCCCATTTGTTTTGTTTGAAAGAATTTGACTTTTTTCTTCTATTTATTTATTTTAATTCAAGAGAAAACCAGCAAATTCAGCCAGACAGTAGCTGTGTCTTTTGGCAGGAGAAATAATCTAATAAAAGCATCACCTTTCAAATGGGAAGGTGGGGGGAAGGAGGAGAAAGAAAACCCATCCCAGACATCGGTAACGTCATTTTAGCCCAAAATGTATTTCGCTCCAGGTTTGTATTTTTTGGACGTGCACACTCTACAATGGTTTCTGTCCTAAGTTCATGCCACCAGAGTTGGAATTCTTAACACAAACACTTAGACCAAGCAGTGACTGACAGCTCTGGACCTGTTAACATGCCGTAGTAGGTCTTCTACTCGGTCAGAATTTAAGATTTATTTTGACAAGGTTTCTCCTGGTTTAGTAGACTAGAAGTAGACTATATATTGTGGGGGTTATTCCATAAATATATACCTGGCATAGATTACCAAAATACATAGAAAGTCCCACTCCCTGCATGCAAGACCCCTAAAAACTTAGTACCAATTTTTAATAAGTTATTACTCTCTATAATGAATAGAATCTGGATCATTTTGGGAATTAGAACTAACAAAAATGTTACCATATAGACAAAATTCTCAGTGCAAGAATGAGTAAAGGAGGGTGATGTTTCCCAAAGATATGCTATGAAGAAATTTCATTACTAGAACATATAGTTTTTGTGGAACAAGTTGTAATGGAGAATAGAATCATGTATGATTTTTAAAATAAATGGGTGCACATTCATTTTTTTTTACTTATAGGGTTCTTGTTTTAATGGCATCTCCCTTAAAATATAGTGAAGCTCTGAATATGGATATATTTTTAACTTAGTCATGATCTTGTAATCACTAGTCAGAAATTGATTTATTTTTTTTTATTTCTTAGAGACTTGTGCCAGTCTGCTGATGCCCCCTTGCTATGTGTAGAGTCTGCTGAGGAATGAACCAACTGTTCATGAAATAAGTTTGCTGGTGCTAATTCTTCAGTTATTGAGCTTAATCATGAAGGAGAATGACTCACTTTGTGTCATGAGACTAAGTATGGGACGGACTGATGGATGGATGGATGGATGGATGGATGGATGGATGGATGGATGGATGGATGGATGGATCGATGGATCAATGTATCAATGGCTATAACTATGTAGACATGTGTATATGCACACACGTACACATAAATATATATATATATATACATATATAAAGGAATTCTAAAAATGTATTTAGAAACACTGTGTTCTTTATGACTTCATACTACCCTGAGATGTGGGATTCTAAAAGCTTAGCAAAAGAGAGTCAATAAGATATCACTGCTTTAAATTGTGTATCAATCATTGTTCTATTCCAACAGCACAAATAAAGCCGGCAAAAACTAGTCATCATCTGATCATTCTTTTGAAATCTTAACTGGGTCCCCCGTGTGTACGCACTGAGTCAGCGTCTGGGGATGTCTCCACAAATATGTGGAAGTGGCAGTTTTTTTGTGGGGAAACCTCATATCAAATTAGCAGTAAGATAACTGCAAAATGTAGAATAAACTGTAAATGACACAAATGAGATGATAGCATGCAGAGCAAAGGAGGTGGAAACAGACTGAAGACAGAATAGTAAGAGCAGATTTTTCCAAAGAGGGCAGAAATGAGGCAACAATGAACAGAACATGTAACCTTGTGTTTCAAGGAGAAAAAGCAGCACATGATGATGGCTGAGAAAAAATGCTTGATGAAGAGTGGTGAGCACAGAAACAGAGTTAGCTGGTGGATGAGTGGAGGGGTTAAGGTGATCCCAAATAAAGAAGTGAATGGATCAAAGTCATTTGATGCTTTTTTAGAGTGCTGCAAAATTTTAAATATATAATGGTCATACAGACAGAGACCTTGGAAGATCTTCAAACAGGGAACTGATACGGTCCTATTCCCAGTTCTACAAGTCACCCAACATTTAGTCCAACATTACAAAGGACCAGAGACAAAAGTAAAGTGTAAAGCAATGTTTCAGGAGATACTTTTGCCATTTGCTCTTAAATGATGAACACTTCTACTATCCTGCCACAGTGCAAAAAGGAAAGAATCAATCAGATTTAGTACAGTTAATAGAATCAACAAACATAATTAGACATTTGGATGAGAATATTTAAATTAGCTCTAGTTGCTTAATACTGTTCGCTCATGCGAAGTATACTCAGCAGACAGGGGTGGGGATGGGTTTTGGGGAGCCAATGAATTCATGCCTGTCATTCATGAATTCATTAAGTCATGAATTCATTAATTCATGAAGTCATTAATGAGTCTCTATCATTTTGAATACATAGTTTATAAAATTATACCGAGTGTGAACATCTCACTGCAATGCAGAGAAAGTACACATAAAGAATGAAAGTCTATTGTTCAATAACTTCAGTCAAAACATTTTTCCTACTATTTCTTTGGGGGTAACATGTTAGTTAACTTCATCTACCTGAAAGGAGAGCTTAAAAATGGAACTCTTAATTGCATAAATGCTCCCAGTAAAAACTGCATTTTAAACTTGGGAGGGATTATTTCTGCTGGCAGAATTCCTTCTAGCTTCATCCATATTGCCATGAAAGACATCAGTTTATCTTTTTTGATTGATGAATAGTGTTCTATTATGTACATCTACTCCAGCTTTCTGTACCACTTGTCTATTTGGGGGCATTTGAGTTGATTCACTATCTTGGCTATTGTATAAATAGTGCTGCAATGAACATTCAGGTAGAACCCTGGGGTAGATAACAATGTGAAATAAAATATATAATATAATAAAAATTTATAAATAAAAATTTATAAAAAAATTAATAAACTGGGGAGGAGGAGAAATAAAGGGGGGAGGGAGGAGAATAGACTGTAGTGGGGGATTATGGGCACTTTGGTGGTAGGAGTGGTATGGTAGCAATTATCTGTAGAGAGGGGATCTTATATTTCTGAATCATATCCACTATTGTAAATCAATTTTGTTATAATAAGATATATATTTGTGTGTAAATATATAAATATATATCAAGCAAGACAAAAAAATCAGATCATGAGCCCTTACTGTCACAATGAGTGAAGAACTACTCAAATCATATGTAGATTTCTGGTGAAAAAAGATCAGGTGGGAAGTTTTTGATCCAAAATCAGTTATACCTGTCAAATAAAGCTACATGATTTTCAGGTCAGAGAAGTTGTCTGTGTCAAAGAACCAAATTCTCGATACTCCAGGAGTTCCTGGAAGGGCTTCCAAAGAATAATCCTCCATGTTGATAATGTTAGGTTGCTTACTGTAAAGGGATGATCATCAAACAAGCCGATTTTCCCATATATTATCTGCAGCTGTTTTACATTCAAATCTATTGTGTGAGTTCTAAACCAGCACATTTGCTCAATGAGACATTTTCTTCCATTTTTTAGATAATTTAGGTTTCACCTCTTGCCTCCAGGATACAAGAATTATTTGCCAAGAATATCTCAGTGCTCAATATAATTTATTCATTGTCCCCTCTGTCCATTGTCCACTTAGATTACTTGAAAATAAATAGTGTAATTTCATCTGAGTTTAAGCAGCTAGACATTGACTACAAGATCTTCTTTGTTAGAATCTTCAATGTTTTATTTGGACATTGCCTAATGTGTGAGTAGCTTACAAGCGATAAAAAAAATGCAGTTCTCCAAAGAATAACTTAAAGCTTGCCCCTCACATCACCAAACTCAATTTAGACATGATGCTTTTAGTTAATTTTTCTGTTGTGTCAGACTCAAAGTTTCACAAATACTAAGATTGTTATAATAAAGTTTCCATTGCTTAAACACTTAACAACGCTTACTGTTTTTTTTTAATTGCCTTCATCAACCATACTTAGATTTTCCTATCAATTCCCAAAGTATCCAAGTTCAGATAAATTACAATCCATTTCCTTAAAAGGAGTTTTAACCAAATTAAGTGTTGTTTTCCTCTGAAACTCTGATGTAGACTATGCAGTGATCCAGACTACTAAGGCGTTTATTAGAATTTCTCTATTTCATAGGTTTACTTTCCTCTGTTGATTATCACCTCTGGCATATAGAAGTTTTAAAATTTGATGCAACCAAATTTATCTTTTGATGCTATAGGCCATGTCTTCAGTATCAGACCTAATAGTGCTTGAGAATGGTGATGAAAGAAACCTCTGTCCAGATTTCAGAATTGTAAATAGCTTGTCATTTTTAAGATTGCATCTATGCAAAGATTGAAGAATTATGTCAAAATATGATAATCATTGGAGATAATTGATTCTCCCATCATGTCATTCCAGAATGCAATGGTTAGAAGCCCATCCAGTGTAAATTCATTGATGAGCTACTATGATGATTGTTTTAATCAGCAAATAAAACTATAGGAAATCCACTTACATTTAATTACAGATAACTATGTTTTTCAGTATATTACATGTGAAATTTACATTTTATTTGGCAGTTTCCTGTGAAGAGATACCGGAAAATGTTTTTTTAGTATACTGCCACAGTAAACAAGAAGTATCTCCAAGTTAAAAGTTGGAAAGAATATTTATATCAATTGTTCTAATGGATGGCTTACCATCTGTACTGGTTGGGAAGTTTTTGAATATTAAATAAAATATAAAGTAAAAAAAATGAACTTTATGAGTGAATTTTTTACAAAATGGAATATTTAGGTATGTTCTATGCTGAAGTATACAGAGACAGGTTTGAAATAAATAAATTTTCAAGCTAAGGCATCTGTTTTACCCATGAAAATATGTACAAGATTTGCTGGGATTGTGTTCCCAATGAGTACACCCTGGCCATAAGTGATTATTCACACAAACTTCTGTAGCTGCCTTGCCCCCCAAAAATGGATTTGGGTACTGAAAATGGAACCATTCAATCCAACAATCCCATTTTTAGGAATCTACCCAAGATTCACAGAAACTCTAATTCAAAAGGACACCTGTACTCAGATGTTTATTGCAGCACTATTTACAATAGCCAAGATATGAAAACAACCCAAATGCCCCCAAACAGACGAATGAGTCAGAAAGCTATTGTATATGTACATAATTGAATATTATTCATCAATCGAAAAATATAAACTTATATCATTCACAGCAACATGGATGGAGCTAGAAGGAATCATGTTCGCAGAGATAAGCCTGAAAGAAATAGATAAATACTGAATGATCTTACTTGTATAAGTAATATAAGGAAAACAAACAAATGGACAAGAATAATTTAAAACTGTCAACAGAACTGAAGCATAGAGCAAGAGAGGGAGAGGAGGGAAAAATGGGGGAAGGGTGGGCACAAGAAATTAAGAAGGTTCACAGTTGTTAAGGTGGGAGAACCTTGGAATAGACATGATGTAATATATATGTGTGTGTATGTATATATATATATGTGTGTGTGTGTGTGTGTGTATTGTGCAATCAGTAAGATTTAAAAATAGTAAAGACTAATTTTATAAAAATGTAGTTGGGGAAGTTCACCAATATGGAAAGAAGTTATAAAAAACTTTTTATTGTAAAATTTAGCTGTAATCTCCTAGAGAGAGGTTATACTTTTGCTTGCTCTCTCTCTCTCTCTATATATATGTATATATGAAACATCTTAGATTACAACAACAAAAAATGCTTCTTAAAAGTTTACAGAGAAACAGCTGATTCATTATTTTTTCAATGTAAACATTTCTCAAGAAATTGAAAATAGTAACATACACATAATGTATAATTTATTCTCAACTATTTAATGTAGAATCCAATTCTAATATGCCAATGAACATTGTTACCACCATCACCACCCTCCATAACAGCACCCCTTAGACCTTGCAAAACTAAGACTTTATAGGCTCTCTCTTGCTCTCTTTTCTGCTCCCATCTCTACTTTCTGTCTCTACAAATCTATTTGTATTCTAAGCACCTTACATATATATGACACTATACAGTATTAGTTCTTTTGTGTATTGCTTATTTCACTCAGCATACTTTCCTCAAACTCCACTCAAGTTCTATAGCTTAGTTCCTAATTTCCTTTTTTTGAAGGTTGAATAATACTGCATAGTATTAGATCATATGGAATCTGTATGTTCATCCATTGGTGGGCACAAGTTGCTGCCACTTCCTGACTGCTGTGAATAATGCCACTATGAGCCTAAAGGTGCAACTATTCTTTAAAGTTCATCTTCTCAAGTTCTTGGTCTAACCCAGAAAGTGAAACTGCTGGATAATATGGTCATTTTATTTTTTTAACTTTTTGAGAAGTCATTATATAGTTTTCTTAGGAACTACATCATTTCATATTACATTATGACACACAAGTGCTCCAACTTATCCATTTCTTCGCTTGCTATTTTCTGTTTTATGTTAGAGCATCCATCTGAAGAGATATGAAGTGGCTTTGACTTGAATTTCCTTAATAATTAAAATTTCTAAGCATTTTTTAATGTGTTCATTGGCAATTTCCAAAGTCTTCTTTGGAGAAATATCTATTCAAGACTTTGCTCATTTTATTTTTTTTATGTAATCATTGATTTATAATATGGGTATTCTTCATATAAACTAGATAATAACTTCTTAACAGAGATATTATTTGCAAACATCTCCCCCCATTCCATGGGTTACCTTTTCCTCACTTTATTATATCCTTTGGTGTACTTAAATTTTAAATTTTGATGCACTAAATGTTTTCTGTGCTTTGATGCTATAGACTGTGCTTTTCATATCAAATCTAATGAATAATCATCAGACCCGATATAATAAAGCTTCTCTCTGTTTACAAGTGTTTGCATATGTGTGTTTTGTTCCAACATTTACATCTTATTCATTTTGAGTTAATTTTCTTATTAATATTTCTTATTAGTAATATTTATGTGTGGTCAAACATTTACTCATGAATACAGCTGACATCTAAGATCATGTAATTCTCAAATGATCTAGATAAAACAGATATCATTTGGTTATTATTTGAACCACTATATTCATTCTAAAATATCATGGAATAATTTATTAAAATTGAACTGTTGCCTACTTTCCCCCCCAAATCCAATTAAAATATCTTCTCTGAAAGTATTCTAAGACATCTCCCTCCTCCACATAGGTATAGTTGATTAGATTTCAATGAGTTACTTCTGAGTTTGATTAATATCACCACCACAATATACAGCAATTTTAATTCCTTTTGCATCTCAAAAATGTGAATAAGGAATAAGATATATCCTACTGACCCTAACAGTCCCAAATTCTACTCTAAAGTTGAATATCCAAAATATGTGTCCAAAGGAAAAATGCACCTAGATAAAATGCCCATCTCCACACTTTGTTGCAAGGAGCCACTCAACATTTGATTCAGATATATTAGAACAACATTTTTTTTCACTGCTGTTAACACATTGTTACTAGTTCTGCCCTAGATCAAGAAAAATTCCTCTCTATATGAGAGTCCATCAATTATTTTAGCACAAATATGACCTCTCCTAGTGTCAAGTCTTATGTTCCAAAACATTCTTAGTTAGGTCCTTTCCAGACTCTCAATCACCTCTTCATTCAAATTTGAATTTGTATGTTGAAAGTTGGGGAAGTGTTTATTCTTTTTCTTTGGAGTTTTTAATGGTAAAAATGTTTGTCATTAAATATAGCAAATATAATATCACAATTTTAGAACATTACTTAAATTAGGATAATGAGAACCTTTATACAGAAGATTTACACACTATGTTTAAAATAAATTCTTGACTATTTTATAATTTACAATTTTTTCCTCATTACCATGTACAAAGAACATCCTAACCCGACCTGCTTCTCTGAGGTCTCCCTCACTTTCTACAGGTGTGCAAAGTTCTTTTGAAACATATATCACTTGTTTAATTGTATGAAATATTGATAAGATTTTTGAAAACATAGATGTGAACTCTCCCAAGTATTCTTGATTGTCTAAAGCTAAAAAGTATCATAATACTATTTTCCCTTTTGTATTTCATCTCTTCTTTTCAAGTATATGTAGTCTCTATAGATCTGTGTCTTCAGAAATAAGATCTATAATCCAAAGAATTCCAACTGGACCCAGTCCAGTATTTATATTTTATCCAAAGTTCTTATCTTCCTGCTCTGGGAGGGGAAAAAATACCAACAAACTCTAAAGTTGCAATGACAAATGTGGACTTCATCTTGAATTCATGTATGAGTGACATTTGCATGTTGATTTCTTTGCTGCCCTAATGGTTAAATTTCAAAGCACATCTTTCCTTTTATCTTCAACTGAATGAGACATCAAAATAGGGCAGATAAAGGCGGAAGTGCTTTGTCTGAAACTGCCTAGGCTTGGCCAGCTGTGATGAAAACCGTCTGAAGTTTCACAGGCTTCTTGTCTGGCCTCAAGCTGGCGTTTGCCTCTTTTATTTGGGTTTTAAAGGAATATTGCATTTTAGCACACAATGTCCTAAGGGACAATGAAAGGCCTGTTCCCAGTGCTGTTGGAACACATGTTAGATTCAATCATTTATCAGTTAATAACCCATTGATTACATAGGGATACGCGCTGTCTTATATTGCAATCTAGTTGAGGACTATGTCAACCTAGTATTTGCGTATATCCCAATAGGACCTCTTTATGAGACTGTTTTCCCCTCTTATTGATACATCTAACCTTTTTTAAATGCATGTGTCTATGTATGTAATTATATATGTATCACCACCTCCCCTCCCTGACCGTTCCCTCCCATCCCCCCATTGTGTACTTTAGTTTGGTTGTTAGCTTGTTTTCACTTTTCCTCCTGGTCAAAATTTTGCTTCTTTTTCCTTTGTCCCATTATATTAGTGAAACCACTTGGTTTCTGCCTTTTCCTTTCTGACTAGTTTCTGTTAAAATGATTTATTCTAGGTACATCCATGTTATCTCAAATTCATCAAATTTGTCATTTTTAATTGATAAATAATATCCCATTGTGTATATATATATATATATATATATATATATATATATATATATATATATATATATACCACGTCTTTTTCATCCAGTTGTCTGTTTTGGGACATTTGGGTTGTTTCCATGTCCTTGCAATGATAAACAGTACTGCAGTAAATATTTGAATGCAGGTGTCCTTTTGTGTATGTATTGAGGTCTCCTTTGGGTAGATTTCCAGAAGAGTGCTGAGTCAAAATGGTAGTTCTGTTTTCATTACTTTGGGGGTCCTCCACACAGCCTTCCGGAGTGGCTGAACCAGTTTGCATTCCCACAAGCAGTATAAGAGTGCTCTTTTCTCTCTATATCTAACCTTTTAATAGATATATGTATCTTACTAAGATCCCAACAGAAGTGATAAGATCAAGTCTTTCAGTTTAGTTTGTGCATTTTTGAAATGTAAAATATTTTAGTTGAAATGTCAATATGCTGGTGACTTGTTAGAGTTTTTCAATGATAAACTGAAGCTTATTAAATATTTTATGCACTTACTTGCAAAAAAAATGATTGGAAAATGGTACCACCAAATGGGATATGATCAGGAGGACTTCCCTGATCAAAGTAATATTTAAATAGAGAATTAAACTGTGGAGGTGAAAACAAGAATTTATAGGCTCTAGCTTAAAGCCTCTCAGTTTATCTGTGACTGATTTTATTTAATATTTTGAGTTTATAACCTTTAACTTTCCAGATTTGGACTTGGGTTACCTGCTAAGTAAATGTTTTCATTAGAGTCATATCAGTCTAATGAACTCATTGTTTAATTAATCTAACAGAATACATTAAATTATATTTGATCAATGCTAATAAGAAATGAGGGTGATTCAATCTAAGCAACAACTAAATTTACTTCCCCCCTTGATATATTTAATTACCTTAGTCTGAAATATAAACTTGACATGCACAGGAATAAGAATATCTTAATATAGTTATCTGAGACTAAGCATTATTGATACTGGTTACACTGTTTAAGGAAAAAGTCTGCAATATATTTTAAAATATTTTATTTATCAAACTAGTGGCACACCACACACCAAAAATGATCTCAAATGCCATCAAAACTGTTGAACAGTTGAAAGGGATGTGGTAAATTTACACAATAGAATATTATTCAGCAATCAAAACTGACAAATATTGTGTATTTATGATCACATGAATGGACTTAGAGGGAATAGTATTAGTAGAAGTCAGAAAGAAAAAGACAGAACCATACAGTCACACCTATAGATAGGCTATAACAAACAACAGGTCAAGAAAAAGTCAAAAATAAGCTAACAACAGAACTGGGACAAGTAGCTAGGGAGGGGGAGGAAGAAGGAAGAAATCAGGGAAGGGAGGAGCATAAGAAGACCAAGACGAAGGTTCATGAGTGACAAGGTGTAGAGAGACCCTGAGGAGTGAAGTGATGTAAAGCAGTTACACACACAGACCTATATACATAAATATGTAAACATCAAAATGATTAATAAATTATCAAATGTCAAAGAAATGATCTTGAATCTAAAACTCAGTGTATTGGATAATGTCTGATGACTTGTCAGAACTAGACACAAAGGTCTACCTAATTATAATTATAGTCATAAGTCTACACAAAGTATTTTTTGTTTCTGTTTTTGTTTTGTTCTGTCTCCTTTCATCTACCTTGATGAAATTAGGTTGACTCATTTCATACACTCTCTCTCTTTTTTTTCCCCCTAAGTCTAAAGTCCGACTACTCAGCCTGATCTCCATACCTGGTCCACAAACTCCAGTCTAATTTTCTTCTTTACACCTGCCTCTTCTGCATAGCACACACTTGTCAATCTGGATGGGGTCATTTTCCCCAAAACCTTTCCTGTGGATTTCCATCTCTGGGCCTCTCAGGATACCCATGCAACTGGAATGCTCATCAGCCTGATCTTTGTCTTGTGTTCTTTGAGTCCAGTTCAATTGCCTGGTCGCTCATGAAGCTTTCCATAAACCTTTCTCTTTTTTTGGCACCTTAAACCTTCCTGTGACTCCTACATTTAGGAATGATGACTAGGATAACACGTTATCACCATTACATCTCCCAGGTCTTCATTTTGCAGTAAGTATAATTGTTTGTTTAGTATCAGTAAAGTCCATGTCTGGGTCATCTTTTAAGCTGAAGAATCTAGATTGTAGGTCCAAGACAAATGTTAGCAGGTCCTATCTCTGCTGGGAAGAACATGAAGGGGACAGGCAATCTATGAAAAAGGCCAATGGCGAGCTAGTGAATAAACATGATCAAAAGGAAAATACAAAAGGCTGTTAAGTGTCAAGGGACATTTTTCTTTCCCTTCTCTCTTCCCCTTCTGGGTAGAAAAATCACCCAATATCATTGGGTCTGCTGCTGTATTCATTCAGATTCAGGAATGTCACACATACCACTTTCAAAAGGCGCACAAATGACAATCTTTTAAACTGACAGTACCTTCAGGAAATCCACAAAAGTATCAAAATTTTAGATAAAACCAAGGGGAGATACATTATTCAATTCTAATTTGAATGCTAAGTTGCTTCAAAGTTTCTTCATTTGAGTACATGCAAAAAGAGAAGAGGAATGGTTTTCAAAAATTGTTTTAACATTTTTGTACCCCTGCAGAAAAATAGAGAAAGAATATTAGGAAATAACAGGAGTTTTATTTCCATCTCTACCCACTGACTCCTGTTGTGAAGATCTTAACGCCACTGGATGGAAAGAACACTTCAGAACAAAGGAAGAAAGAGAGTCTTTGCAGTAAGAACTATGATAGAGATAGAGACAACATTCACATGATTTCTCAATTTTTTTTCATACTGTTATTCGACCCCTACTTCTCCCAGAGGCTGCAGTGCAAGTAGGCTTTCTGGGAACTGAAGTGACTTCAGCTCACTGCATGCAAATGATCCCCTCTCCTCATGGCACAAAGAGTGGGTCAGTGTCCAGCTCATAAGGGCAGCCAAGGATACTCAGAGCTGGGACCATTGACAAGACATTGTAGTAGCCACAGCAATAATCTTAAGGTTGGACCTTATAGCAATGGGAGCAACAGCACCAGGAAGCTGTGAGCAACAATCAGAAGCAATGCACAGCTCTCAAATGTCGCCCAGAAAAGAAACAGCCACCCTTCAAGAATGATGGACAGTACTGATCAGTAGTGCTGGCCACCACTAGTCACCAGGAGGCAGCTTCAGACACATCAGTGTTAATAACAATTGGTGAGCTATTGAAATGATGAAATGAACCATAGCGCAAAAGCTCTAGGAGACATCAGGCTGAGGTTTATGGTGTACTTTTCAGGTGCTATCAGCGACAGGGTATAGCTATTGGTGAACATTAAATTAAAAATGAAATATAAAACAAACACAAAAAATATTTTTTTTATGTACCTGTGAGATAGTTGGGCAGTTCTGTTATTTGGGTCAGTTAACCACGCTGACAAGTTGACTGTGAATTTGTTGATGTAGGATGAACTTGGTTTCTACACTTCATATTTTCCCTCACGCTAGTTGAGTATATGCTCATGGCAGACAGAAGGGACCATAGAAAAATGCAAATTGGAGAGATGATGCTTTTGAGACATCTATTAGCCAGAGTAAGCACTGGTCACATTTGCATCTTTACTTACCTCATTCACTTACTAGTTAACCCCAACTTACTTGTTTTCTATTCTATTTTCAGACTGATCATATCTTCATATCTTCCTGAATCCACTTCAGGAGACTGTCTTCAAGTTATTTTTCATTTCTACAGTTCTCATAATAAATCATTTCCAGACATACACACTCTTAATAGATTCAGAGTAAAAAATATATATATATATATATATATATATATATATATATATACACACACACACACACACATATTAAATTTATATTTAAATTTTCATCATATTATAGTCAGGTTCTATCTTCTTATGTATTTTTTTAATTTCATTTTTTTCATAACTGTAAATCAGACTTTAGAGTTAAATTGTCTGTGTTTAAATTGTAACTTCACTTTGAGTCAATTACTTCTGCTGCATTTACCTTGGTCTCCTCAATAAAGAAATCGAGGCAATTATATTCACCTCACACTCTTTGTGAGGATTAAATTATCAACTATTACTAAACACAAAGAACAGCACCTATCACATAGTAACTCTGCAGTAACTGGTAACTGCTGTTGTTATGGCTATAACCTTGACTAATGATCAACATGAATGTATCCACATTTCGTGTTCTCATTGAACAGATAGACCTCCTACTCTCCATTTCTTTTCTGAGCAAATCTTACCCTCAGATCTTCAGCTGAACAACTATGTGATTCCTAGTCTCTCCTATACATGACTATGCCTCTTCCTTGGCCTTATGTGAGGGTCTGCACTGTCAGAGACTCAGAATTTCACGGGTCAACCATGCTTTTTTCCCTCCTCTCTTCTTTATTATTCAAGTTGCATCTGGAGATTGCATTTATTGAGGAACACCCAGGAGGAGTGAACTAAAGTGGAAGGAACAAGGAAGCAACATCAGCTACAGACCTTCTAGGTTACTGGAGACTTTGTTTCTGTGCCTGAATCTGGGGTGGGGTGTTGTGGATCAGGTTGGCTCTTTCCACCACCTCTAATTCTGCCAACCTGGTCTGATTCATGAGATGACACACATACAGGGCACCAATTGGTTAATATATTCAACTCTGTCTGACTGCCAATTATTGAAAATTCCTTCCAGATTCAGGCTGTAGGTTGTCTGTCAATCTTAGTTTATAAGGTCATAAATTTACATCTTTGCTGTCCTTACATGGCTCTTTTAGCAGGAGTTTGGGAGAAGTTTTGTACAAGACTTTTAGACAGAGGCCATTTTTAAACCAAAAACTTTGTTCACCTAATTGCTAAGTTTATTTGGCTCTTGTTTTCATTCAACCTAAAAATTTGGATGTGAACATTATCCAGGAATAACTCCTCCTTAAGTAAATATAGTATGTTATTGAGTAAGAAGCACATAGAATTTTAAACTAAGAAGTCTAAGGTTTCCAGAAAACAGATTACTCTCTCATGGAGTTTTCTTTTGGGAGGTAAGTGACTTGTGACCCTCAAATGAAAACAAACTCTAAGATGTCAATGGTGGTAGTTAGGTATTATTTTTGTTTAAAATTTTTGAATATTGTAGATATAACACTCTTGTATCACAAGGAATATTACTAAATATTTGCACATCCTTGGATTATACTTTTCTCCTTTTTTTGAGTTAAAGAGTGGGTCAATCAGAGATGGAAAGATATATCTTCCTGGCTGAAAAATAAAATTCTAAAATAGATAATTGTGTACTGTTTTAGCTTCTATGTCTGTCACTAGTAAGGCAATTGCTTTTGTGTTTGGTTGGCTGTGATTTAGGTAGAAGTTGCAAATTATAATATGAAATTTTAAGTTTGAAAATGTTATTTTACAAGTTTCTTTAGAATGCTGGTTATGCTGACCTTGCTTTTAGCAAATGATCTAGGAAGAAGCAACTTTGTGAATAAAAATGTATTTGTAAAAGACATTCATCAGTCACTTAAAGGAAAACAGACTGGAAAATAATTCCAGCATCTACATTCAGAGAAACGAAGGAGTATAAACTCCTGATGGTTGAACAGTCTACCCAGTACTAAGATTTCACTGGTTGTAAAGTAATAACTCCAAGAAAACAGATTTATGGAAAGATACACATTGGTTAAATCTGACTGTTAGAAAATTGAATATTTTCAAGTAAGCAAACAAATGCTGGTAGATCAATTAGTCCAATCCAATTCAGAGCATAATTTAGATGTATTTAAAAAAAAAAAAAAAAACACTATCATTGACAACAGATAATCACCATGACTGAAATGACAGTGAATGAAAATCAATCCCAACTTCTTTAATGATTCTATTCTACATTATAAATAGCTCTTTCATTTAAACATAATGTGACATGTGCAAGTTGATAGAATTTCATCTCAGTAAATGAGCTGGACAGGATAAAACAGATTTATTTCTGAATGGGTATAATTCAGCATATTTACTGGTAATGAAAATGATTGAAGCAGTTTTGAAGTTTTGAATAGTCAATGTGTTGTATACACTCTTTGTTAATCTTCTGTCCATGTACTATGCTTTTATACTACCTTGTAGGACTTATATCAATCATCGATTTTGAAAGTTTAGTCGGCTAATTTGCTCTTTCATTATATAAAAATTTGCTAGCACATCATAGTATACTTACACGTTTTCTATTCCTCTGAATAAATTGTATTTATCTGTCTCTTTTGTAATAATTGATTTTAAAGTTTGTCTCTTTTAGGAACTTCCACTCCCATTAGTTACCTTGTCTTTTGTAACTTTAATTAGTATTAGTAAGTGCTATTTACCACCTCATCTGGGAAGTGTCCTCATTTCATTGAGATGTAGAATTGAAAGCATTTACAAGGTATATAAAGAAACAAACAAAAGGATAAGTCAAATTTAAAACTAACAGACTTTCAACAGTACTGAAACATAGCCTAAGGGGGAGGAATAGAGTAAGGGGAGGAGGGGAGTAAGAGAGGGGAGGGTTGAGCACAAGAGATTAAGATGATGGTTCATGGGTGACAAGGTGGTGGGAGAACCTTGGGGTAGACACAATGTTTAAAAAAACAAAACAAAACATACACACCCTAGCAATCAATCTTAAAAAAGTTAAATTAAGTTAAAAAGAAAGTATTTACAGATCATACTTTGACTTGCCATAGATGCAACTTTTCTTTTCAACTCAGTAATCAAATTCTCTGAATTAAGAAGAAAAGAATTTATATCATTTAGCAAATATAAGCATGATTCTAGGACCAAAAAGAATGACATCTGTGATTGGGATGTGT
>PVHY01000685.1:17627-185196 GCA_004024945.1 Uropsilus gracilis
CCCCCCCCCCCCCCCCATTTCCCCCAACCCTTTTCCTCCTGCTCAAAGTTGTGTGCTTCAGTTTGGTGCTTGGATTGTTTTGACTTTTCCTCAAGGCTTTTGTTTATTTTTTTCGCTATATCCCATAGATTAGTGAAACCATTTGGTTTCTGTCTTTTTCTTTTTGACTTGTTTCTGGTAATAGGATTTCTTCTAAGTACATCCATGTTATAAAATCATCACATTTGTCATTTTTAATTGATGAGTAATATTCCATCGTGTATATAGACCACATTTTTTTTCATCCAGTCATCTGTTTGGGGCATTTAGTTTGCTTCCGTGTCCTTGCAATTATGAATTGTGCTGCAGTAAACATCCGAGCACAGGTGTCCCTTTGTGCTCACATTGAGGTCTCTTTTGGGTAGATTCCCAAGAGAGCAATTGCTGGGTCAAATGATAGTTCCATTTTCATTAATTTGAGGGTCCTCCACACAACTTTCCATAGTGGTTGGACTAGTTTACATTCCCAACAGTAGGGTAGTAGTGTTCCTTTTCTCCACATCCTCGCCAACAATTCTTGTTGCCCGTTCTTTGGATGTGGGCCATTCTTACTGGTGTCAGGTGGTATCTCATTGTGGTTTTGATTGCATTTCCTTTATTACTAGTGACTTTTTTTTTTTTTTTTTTTTTTTTTTTTTTTTTTTTTTTTTTTTTTTTTTTTTTTTTTTTTTTTTTTTTTTTTTTTTGAGGAGAGGTCTTGCTATTTTTGCCCTTGGAACCGCAGGCTCTCGTTGCCCGGGGTACCACAGACTCAAGCAATCCCCAGCCTCAGCTTCCCAGGTAGCTGAGATTACAGGTGTGCACCACTATGCCCAGCTATTTTTTTTTGGAACTAGGTCTCGATACGGGCCCCAGGCAGGACTCGAACCGCGATCCCTAGCCCCGGCCGCTTCATAGGCTGAAGCTTACAAGCACGAGCCACCGTGCCCGGCCTTTTTGAGCAATTTTTCACATGCCTGTTGGTTATTTGTGTTGCCTCTTTGGAGAAGTGTCTTTTTAGTTCTCCCCATTTTTTGATTGGGCTTTTTGTTTTGCTTTGGTTTAGTTGTGCGAGTTCCTTGTGGATCTTCATTATTTTTTTAAATAATTTTTTTATTTATATATATTTCACATCATTTCAGTCCCTGGGGGTCACCCACCGCCTCCCCTTCCCACCCGCTCCAGCTGGTCCCCATCCTCCCCTTGTGCAGTTTCATTTGGTTGATTATTAAATCCTTGTCACTCATGTGGAGGGCAGAACTTTTTTCCCATTCAATTGGGCATCTTTTAGCTTTTTTTGTTGTCTCTTTTGCTGTACAGAAGCTTTTTAGTTTGATGTAGTCCCATCTGTTTATGTTTTCCTTCATTTCTTTCGCCATCTGTAGATGTTCCCAGAAAGGGTTTTCTAAATTGTAATTCATGGAAAGTTTTACCCAAGTTTTTCTCCATGTATGCTATGGTTTCAGGTCTGACCTCTAAGTCTCTTATCCATTTTGAGTTGATTTTTGTACATGGAGTAGGGAGTTGAGGACTCAGACTCTTGATCAAATTTTTATTCACTTAATCAAATAATCACCATATATCTACCATGTTCCATGCAATTTATCTAATGTTGGAGATTGGGTGGTGGATGGAACAATATCTTCCATCAGCATAACACTCCCTTATTTTGCAACATTAAAAGTTTTTCATCCTGAATTTCTTATTGTATAATAGATAAAAAAAAATCTCCAAATCTCATTCTAGTAAAGAAATCATATATACATGTTAAGATGATTTGCTGGAAGTAAGAGAAGTGAATTATAGAAGCTAAAAATTAGGACCTAATTTACAATAGAAATCATACATATGTTCAAAAATATCTATAATTCTCAGATATAACATTGTACCAGAATTTTTTTAAAGCCCTGTTAAGAATTTAATAAACCAGAGGAAAATGATTCACCTAATTCCTCTTGAGTAAGAGACTAAGTCAGTGACATATTACCAGTCTTTATATCCCTTGTATTTATAAGAAGTTGAAATCATACAGACTAATAAAATCTCCAGGTAGGATTTTCTACCCATCCCCCTCCTTTTTTTTTTTTTTTTGTCTTCTGTTCTCTTTCATTTTCTAATTTCCTCCCACCCCCCAAACAAGCAGTTTTTCCACAAGCAGTTTTCTTTTAATCATTGCTGTTTAAAAAGTATCATTGGAAAGAATCCTTTGTAAATGATACAATGCCTTGTTACCATTACTCTTTTCCCCATCTAAGTTTTAGAAACTATTAGCTATATGATGAAAGGTTTGAATACCATCCTCATGGAAAAAGTTACTCAAAGGTCTAGGCACAGCCTAATACTGACAACATATAGGATTTCTGATCAGTATATAAATCAATAGATAAGGACATTAATATATTTTATCACAGTCATATACTTTTTAACCTAAAATATAAAATGCAAGTTAAACATGAAATAATAGTCTCTCCCTCCCCCCCCCCTCTTTCTCTGCCACCTTCCCACACACATACACCCTGTGAAAACCTGTGACTTGTTTTATGGCATTAAAACCAATGACTTAAGCCTTTGTTAATCTTTAAGTGATGAGGGGAGGCCATCAAAGTGCTCAGTGACTATGCAAAATTAAGTTTCTTCAACTTATAAAATAACAAAATAAAGATAGTATTACTAGCACAGTGGAGCTGTAATTTTGTCCTATCTAGGTCCAACAAATGAAATGGTTTCCCTTAGAATCGGGGAGAGATAGGCACCGTGTCTTGTGCCTGTAAACTTCAGCCTATGAAGTGGCTGGGGCTAGGGATCGTGGTTTGAGTCCTGCCTGGGGCCCGTAGGGAGACCTAGCTGAAAAAAAAAAAAAAATAGCTGGACGTGTAGTGTGCCTGTAATTCCAGCTACCTGGGAAGCTGAGGCTGGGAATTGCTTGAGTCTGTGGTACCCCGGGCAATGTGAGCCTGCAATTCCACGGGCAAAAATAGCGAGACCTATTCTCAAAAAAAAAAAAAAAAAAAGAAAAGAAAGTAAAAGAAAATGGGAGAGAAGAAGTTTCAATTTGACTCTGATAAAGAATATAATTTTCTAGATGTGTTTCTAGATGTACAACAGAAAGCAATACTAGTTAGATAAATCAGTAGAACAATTGCACATGAGTTAATCACTGTTTGCATACGTGATTCTGGCCCAGAGATGGCTCCACCTGATGTTTTTGTTGTGAGGAAAATTTCACTCTTCTTGTGTGTGCCTCCATCCTAGTCCCAGGGAAGGGACATTTTACTTTCATGAGGACCAGATGCTAAGTGAGTGGAGCAAAGTATCCATAATAAAACAGGCAATGATTTAATTGATTAGTGAGGTGGTCTTTTCAAGTTCAGTGCCAAAATAAATTAAGAATAATAAATCCTGTGTAACATAATGCATCACCATCTCTATAGAGTAACAAACTTTCATCATTTAGAAAGATGATGTGTGAGTGTTTGTCTCTTCATATTTTATCATCAATCTTTTAATTTCTATTAGAGTTGGTGATGCAGACGGCCCAGTTAACTGGAAAGTGCACACTCTTAATACCTCTTATTGAAGTAAATGGTTTTAATCTGCTCTCTGTCAAGTTTGAGTCAAAATTGTTAATTAGGAACAAAATTGGGCAATTTAAATTTTGCTTATACCTCCTCCCCCCCCCCTTTTTTTTTCATTGCAAGTGGTAAAAAAGAAAACTAAGAAAAAGACTTAGATATTTCAGAGCATATGTCCTAAGGCCTTAAATTAACAAAAACTGAACAATTTTGCTAATTTTAAATGAGTACTTAATTTCCCATAAACACAAGCCTTCTTAAAATAAACAGCAAAATCAAAGTCAAATCAACGGAGCTTAATTCTAATGGCCCAGGAATTAATTTTCATTACTTTTCATCTTCCAAATATGTGCCATGTTAGATGCTTTCATACTTTGTGTAATTTCTCACATAATCTGTTCCAAATAGTTATAGCATCTATGTCTGGGTAGCTTATCCGCCTTTCTTGATGCCCCTTTTCATATTTTCAAGCAATGTTTACAATTAATCACATTTTTTTGCTGTTACTTGTTTGTTCTACTTTTTGCTTCTAATACCCCTTCCTTAGATGTCTAAGCCAAAAGCTGCATTATGTTGACAATGACTTAACTCTCATGCATGCAAGCTGGTTTTCCAATCCATTAGAGCCCTCCACCAGTCAACTGTTGGGTCCCTAGAAATGAAGAAGCAGAGATTTGGTTTATATATGATGACATGAACAACTCAGTTGCACTCATTATGAGAGAAACTGCTCAGCTCACGATGAGTGAATAAGCCATCCAACAAGAAATAAAAAAAACACAGAATTGGTCCTTCAATGGGAACCGGGTAGCAAGGTGCTGACAGCTTAATGAATGACTTGTCTGTTATGACAGTAGGACACCTTAGAATGCCAAGAGCAAATATTTGAAAGAATATGCAATGCAGGAAATGTACGTATGTTCTATATATAGGACACTTAGATTGCCTGTATCGCTAACAGATGGGCAGAGTTTGAAAAATCTTATTTTATAATGTGCAACATCACCCTTGTCAGATGTACTTTGAAACTCAGGGATTAATGGAGCATGACACTCAGAATAAGATGGGAATTCCGCTACATGTTCTAAGGGTTCGGGGGCCTTAGGGATGGATGATCTCAACATCCACTGTTGCTCGTATTTTTTTGCAGGTCTAACTCTGATCTCATTTATAATTTAATAATACACAGCTCCAGCCATCATGTTAGATGTAAAGGGTAGGCTGATAATTTTGTGAGATGTCTTTGGATAAAACAAAGCAGTGAGTTTTGAGAAGTGAAATTGTCAGATGATTAAAATGTTCAATTTCTCTTCCTGAATTAAGAGCTCACCTACCTCAATGAGAAAGGCAATTTAATGACTGAGCTTGTAAAAAAAAGGTATTATTTTAAAGTAAACTCACTTTGGAGCTATAGCACATAATTTTAATTAATCAGCATAGATAGATGATGGGCTGATTGACTACCAAATAGACATGCATATTCTCACCCATCTGTGCACCCTTGCATAGGTGTTAACCTTCATAAACAACCAGAAATATAAAGAATTGTATCCTCTGAGTCTCAGAGGTTGAAAGACTATTTATATAGACTAGATTCCATCATGTTTTCTATCAAATAATACAAGAGAGGGATGGGCTGACTTGACACAACTGAAACCAGGTCCCCGTATTAGTGAACTAATATAATAATGATTATAACTAATAATATTTCACTGAATTTCTCAGCCAGACTATACCATGAAGAAGGTTCCCTATTGCCTCATGCTGCATGGGGTACTCCCATTTATTAGTCCTCAGTTTTCACTGGCAAATAGCTCAGTACCAGGTGCCTTGCTGCATGTTCTCCTAAATGGCACACTGCCTTCAGAAATGTTCTGTGTCAAAACCTTAAAACGAAGAGTCTACAAATTGCTGTTCTTAGCTTTCCATTCATTCTCTGGCAAGTATCCCAACATCATGGGTTTCTTGGAGGCTGGTCGAGGAGGCATTTCTCTCTTCCCAGGCATGAAACAGTCCTATGGAAATGCAGGGTCCATGTCAGTAAGAACTCACATGAAGCTGGCAAAATCTAGGTCTCTCACAGCTGTTAGATCTGCCTTCTCTGTGGATCTAGGTCTTTACATCTGGTACAAACTACTTGGCGGAGGCAACAGAGCAGTCTCTGGCTTTCAAATCATCAGTGCACCATCACTTGTGAGCTGATTCAATTAGATAAGGGATCTCAACAGAATTGCAAGATGGCTACTGGAACTTACCACATACGAACATGTCCCTCTAGTTGAGGCTGAGGGGTCCACTTCACGTTTATTTTTCCTAGTCAGTTCTTCAATATGTGACCTAAGTAAACAGTTTATAAAACTGAGCACACAATTAAGCCTCAAAGGAATTTTATGTGGAAAAATTGCTTCTGCCCTTCTCCCTGTCTGCACTTCACATCTTGTCCTATGGCACAATTTTGCCACGGCATTACCTCAGAGCTTCCCCACCAGAGTCAGCCGAGACTCCTCACTATGTTATCTCCCAGGACTGGCCTTGATCAGTGCTCAAACATGGCAATTATTTACAGATCGTGTCCTTCAAATGTATCCCTTCATTTCTACCCACTGCTTTCACTCCAGATTAGAGTTTAAAGATCAGTGCATTCATCAATACTGCACAGAGCAATGTTATTTCAGGGTGCTTAGGAAATCCATTCCAAGAAAAAAATGTGGTTAAAAAATATTATGCAATTAAAAACTAGATGAAGATGTAAACTATATGAATGTGTGTTGTGTATGTGCTCATGAACACACTCCTGTGTGTGTGTGTGTGTGTGTGTGTGTGTGTGTGTGTGTGTGTTTGAACTCCATCTATGCACTCTATGACAGGGAGTTTGGAATGATGTATCTCTCCCATAATGAGAGTTTATTAACTTTCTTTGTACAATCTTATTTATCCCACTTTTGCAATGAGTTAATATTGCAATGATCACTGCATCAGGACAGGAAAGCAGCAGCCACCTTTTCCTTTTAAAGAGGAAAGAGCAACATTTTGGAGTGAGAAATGGTGACAGGCAGAAGGAGATCCCTACACCATTCCAATCTAGTAACACCTCTAAATGAGTCTTTATGTGGTACTCTCTTTGTTATTCTTCCAAAATTCTGGATAAGTTTTTGAAAAGATTCAATGCAAAAGAAAAGGTTCACAATATATGATAGGGATCAAATGACAAGCATTGCATTTTGTAACACTTAGGACAGAAAAAGAACTTATTTCCTAATATAAAAGCACATATTAACTATGAGGAAAACCAAATATTCCAGCAGAAATTTGGTCACAAGTAAAGAACAGATAGCTCTCAGAAAGTGAAAGAAAATCAAGTTTAAAGATGGAAATATTCAAAAAATAAATTAAAACTATGAAATTATTCTTTTTAATGTAAGTTCATTTTTCCAAAACCAAAATGTACAGTCTGAAGGATAAATGTATTCACATATTTGGAGGAAGTATATATCCTTAATTAGTAAAATACATTGAAGTAATCTAGGCTGTCTTTTCCCGTTCTCCTCGGCTCCAGAACTTCAGGCCGGGACCGCCATTTTGACTTCCTGACCTTGGTTGACAGTGGTCTGTAGTCCGCTGTGTACGGTCATGTGTTTGCTGACACCAGTGATACTGCTGAGGGGGGGTGACTATTTCTCCTTGCTGAAATTCTGGGACCGCAAATATCAGTTTAGCAGGCCCTGCTCTGTGGGTTCCCTCCCCACCTTGTAACAATAAAGTATTTGAATCTTGACAAAAAAAAAAAAAAAAAAAAAAAAAAAAAAAAAAAAAAAAAAAAAAAAAAAAAAAAAAAAAAAAAAAAAAAAAAAGAAGAAGAAGAAGAAGAAAGAAATAAAGAAAGGAAAAGAAAAGAAATGGCAAATGAACATATTTTGATGAAGAATTCTATTTGCATAAAGGTGGTTAAATTAGAGGTGAAGGTAAAGGCTAAGACTGAGGTATTCTGTATTATGTCTGAGACCCCTGATGGAAAGAGGCAAGAGAGGTGTTGATTCAATGCTTTTTTTGTTTGTTTCTAAAATGATTTTCCCCTCCAACCTTTTCCCTCTACAGAGAGAAAATGTGGCAACTGATTTCCTGTCTTGATGTCCTAATCTTTGTAATATTGTCTCATTACAAAAGAAGGAATAGAATTGCAAGAAGAAAGAGTGTCCTTTATCTAAACAGGAGCTGCCTGCTTTCCTGGCTATCAGTACCTCCCTGAGCAAGTCACCCCTTAATTAGGTGTGGATGCTGAATCAGTACAGGATGCCATGCGAATGGTTCAGTTCCTCATCCTAGAATCTGAGGTGTGACCATTCAAAAAATTTAGTTCTTCCCCATATTTTTTTGTTTTTGCTTTGTTTTTAACAATTTTGCTTTTATTATTATTGTTTTATTTTACATCATTATCTAACCCAGGTTCTCCCACTACCTTATCATCCATAAACCATCTTTTTAGGCCTTTGTGCCCACCCACTCTTGCTTTCCCCCCTGCCATACTCCATGCTTCAATTTTGCTGAAAGGTAGTTTTACATTTTCCTTGTCCGTTTTCCCTTTATCCCTCATATAAGTGAGACCATCCAGGATTTCTCTTTTTCTTTTTTGACTTATTTCTGCTAGCCTGATTCCTTCTATCTTCATCCATGCTGCGGCAAATGACATACATTTGTGTACCTGGGTGCTTATTGCCATGCTATTTACAAAAGCCAGGATGTGGAAGCAACCCAACTGCCCCCAAATAAAGGAATGGTACGAACTGTGGTATATGTACATTTTTTGGTTTTTAAGCGTTGTCTACTACCTTTAGTTTTAAAGCTAGTTTGCACCCAAGGAAACAATCTGCTTAGCATAAGACTCCACGACCACCCTTGAATGAACAGATAGAAATAGAGATGCCTCTAAAACATTCATGAGCTCTCAAGACCAGTTTTCAAAAGAATATGAGCTCTCAAGACTAGTTTTCAAAAGAATAATAAACATCAATATTTTTCACGGCTTGTATCATTAAAATCCAAACCTTGGTACTTCATTCATCATTTTCTTGCTTGTCAGCTGCCATATTAGGCTTCTTTAGCTACATGTCACTGACATTTACAGAGCTCATGAGCAGAGATAAGAAAACTGGAATTTAAAGAAGACAAGCTACTTATTCTTGAGTCAAACTAAAAAGAAAGAAAAATGATTTGAATCACTAGTGTGATAATAATAACTGTCATGGCTTATAAAATATTTTGAATTTATGTTGTTTCTTCCCTTTCCTCTTCTTTATTTTATCTCTCTTCATTTATATGACTTAGGTTTAGAAAATAACTTTGGGCTTAGAGAGAAAATAATTATTTCGAATTTCTCTACAGAATAGTGATACCAGAAACAAAGTTTTGATCTATTCAGTATGCTTACAAATGAAAATAAAATTTGGTCTGATGTCAGATAGAGTAGACTTGAATCATGGGTTAGCATCTAATGAGTGACCAAATTTCTTCATTTCGTTCTCTGTTGCTCTGTTTATCTCAATTTTTAGGTAAAAGACAGGAAAATAATAAAATCTCATGGATTGTGGTAAAGATGAAATAAGTCAATCAGTAAAAATCCTCCAAGACACTTACAAATTTATTTACCACATGGTGGATGACTGATGTGTGCCGGTTATTATTATTATTACTAGTAGAAGTATCACTACTTTCAGAGCATTAAAAAATGCTGTTCCTAGGAAGATGATTGTGATTATCTTACTAAGACAGAAAGAGATAAATCACACATGAGATACCGTTTAGGCTTGTTAGTTCTATGCAAAGACTGAGTCTACAAAATTGTCTTGGGACTTGAAATTCTACAGACCATTTTCTTCCCCATTTCTAATCCTCTCCAAGAAGATAGAACAGTTAATGAATTAGCTTGATCTATCTCCTTAAGCTTTACTGTCATCAGCAAAGAACATTATAAATGGACTTTACAAATTAGAAATCATGTCCTTAAATTCCTTCCTTCCTCCTCCTCTCTGACTTCAAAAACTTGCAAACTTACTACCAATCAACTTAGTTCTGTCAGACAAAATTTAATCAGACATTTCTTATCCACGATTGTATACAAAAGCTCTTGAGTAGGATTTGTACTTTTGTGTGCTAGGATTATTCAATGACTTGAATGTACCAATTATTTAGAGACTCAAACAGCCTGATAATTCTTCCATCAGATGATTATTATAGATGATTATCATAGGATGGATTAGAATCACTGAACTTTTGAATCTCTGTGATTTTGTTCATTTATTTGTGAGTTGCCTGAGTAGATATAATTGATAGATTAATATAACTTTTTCCCCACCAGATTGTGTATGTGTATGAGTGTGTGTGTGTGTGTGTGTGTGTGAGTGTGTAGAACAAAAGAACTTTCAATTCATTAAACATAAAATGTAGTGATGATTCTATTGCTAGGGCAGAAAGATGATTTCCTTATATTGCCACAGCAAAACAATTTCATGCTTTCTTTTGACAAGACATTTGTAAAGCTGAAGTAAGTATGATTAATGGTAATTAAATAAAACTTTAAATTCTCTCAGTCAATGAATTGCAAAAATGTGTTTTTCACTTTATGGAAGAGCAATTTGCACAGAAAGAATAGACCAATGTTACTGTCCCTATAACAACATCTGAATAGTGCCAGCATTTGATCTGACTTCATTTTAGCTATCATATACAGTTTGGGACAAAATCAATATAGCAAAATAATGTATAATTACATAAGTCATTTGATTTTAATGAAATATGGTTTATAGTATTGATTTGGCAGAGTGCATTTGTTTATAGCTTTCTTAATTCACTTAAAGCTGCATATACAAGTATAAGCACAAGAAATACTTAAAGTGTTGTTCTACTCTGTCTTATCGCTGACCTTTGATTCTTAAATTTTATGCCTATTTAAGTTACTTTTGCAAGAACTATGTGAAAAATGATGGTCAATCTGGTCACAGACAGAGGGAAGTACAATTGTATCTATCACATCACCCAGAAATCCCAGTATAATGATTGAAAACTAAATAATAAGAAAAAAAATGTCCCAAGAATTAAAGAATGTGCCATTAGAGACCCATGCTAAAATATTATGGTATTAAAATAGCTATGCATTTTAAAAACTGATATTTATTTAAAATGGTATAAAACAGTGATAACTGCTTTACCAAGGTTAAAAAAAATCTAATCTGATATTGGAAAAAGCTGAGAAGCAACTTCATGTATATTTTAGATTCTTCCCCCAAATCTCGAATAAGTTACAATGTGATATTTGAAAGGAGGGTAAAGGAAGAATTTCCAGAAGAGGGTTCTCAATGGTTTGAACCAAAGTAATACTTAGATAGCCAGATCCTTCTCTCAGTCTTTATAGTCAAGAGATTGACCCTCCAAGATTTTGATTGAATAGTGAAGAACATCCTTTGGAAAGAATAAGTAAAGCCAGAGTTTGTGGCCTGAGAGTGTGTGGAAGACACCAGTTATCAATGAGGACTCCTTGTGCAAAGAGGCATTTATTGCAAGATTCTTTGTGAAAGCTTCAATTCCTACCTTTCTGCCCAACCAGCTTCAGATGGTAAGCAGTTGTTTATATCAGTTGGATATGCTGAATAACAAAATGAAAAGATGCACACTAGAGATCGAAGACATCAGCTAACTTATTCTGTGAATGTTCCAGAAAATAAAGTGGTTGTGAGATAATATAGCACTGCCTGCATACTCTTTGCTGTTTGATTATTTTACAGTATTTTAAAAATGTAAAACAATAATGTACCTTTAGCTTGCTGGTTATTCAAAGACAAACTACAAGTGGGAAGTGTACTGTAGTTTACCAACTCTGTGTTCAGGAGTCAAAGGGTCATTTATAAGGGACAGAAACTTCTATATGAATACAAATTGATATTGTCGACCTGTTAGCTACATTCAAGACAAGCTACAGGCATTGTTCATCTCCGAAAGGATGTAAATACGATGGTGTTAAATCTCACTAGGAGTTTACTTCCTTGGTAATCCAAGATCAAAAGTTACTTTCTCTGGTAGACCACTCTCCATGACTGGGCGCATGTTGGTAGATGATTGGGTTTGGCAAAAGGAAAAGTTTCTGCTAGAGTGAAGACTATAAAATAAATAGAAATTTTATCAACCATGCAGACTGGCATGACCCATTTGAACCTAGAGAAACCCTAAACTCGGGCTGCTTCTTTCTACCCACTGGACCTCAACCACAGGATTTATTCATGTGTGCAACAGAAGTAGTGGAGGGTAAGAAGGAACTCAGTTAGAGAAGCATAGAGAATGCTGGAGAACATAATGAGAGCTTTGAGAGAGAAAATGAGTTGTCTTACCTTGATTAAAAGGTTGCAATCAGCTAGCAGAACTTTTGAATAAGTAGTGTTATTTGTTAAAGAAAAGTGAGACAAAACAATGTATAAAATGAAGGAAAAGATGAGCTTTAACACAGAAGTCTCTCATCTGTAATTTTAACTACTGTTTTAAGAAAAGCATAATATAAAATCAGATTTAGTCTACAGAGAATCTTAGAACATATAACCTTCTGCCTTTAGCAATTTATAAAATAAATATTTTTTTTAAATCTATAAGTTAGAGAGAAATTTTTGAAATATTTTTTTCATGTGATCTCTATGTACATGTAATTCTATCAAAATACTTTACCTTACAGGTATTTTTGTAGACACTGCTATATTTAGATGTCTCTATTTTTGTTATTTAAAAGCTGCAAGCCAACCTATATCATGCACCAAACTAATTTCAAATAAATTTTCATGCTCATTTCAAAAACACAGCATAAAAGAATATCAGATGGAAACTCTGGAACTGAAAAATAGTCCTTTAATCAAGATTTTATAGAACAAACTTCACAGCTACACCAGACTACACATTATAAAGGGAAAGATCATTTAGTTAAGCACATTTTGAAGATGCAATATGAAGAACTAAGAGACATGTTTCAAAATGGAAAAAATGGGAGAAAATGGTATTAGGAAAAAAAATATAAACCATAAAAGAATAAAAAAGATGCTAGATTCATAGGTAAATAAAGGAAAAACTACAAGAGGAATTTTAAAATTAATTTTGGGAAAGTGTTCTCCAAATCTTTGTGAAATACCCAATCCAATGATCCAAGAAGTTTGGTGAACTTCAAGAATATAAAACTAAACAAAACATTTATAAATGCTTGGTTAAAAAGGTGTGTGTGTGTGTGGTGGGGGAACTAAACAACTGCATTGCTGCATTGATTTTAAAAATTGTGAAAGAAATTAAAAATAGAGCAAACATGTTACATTCAAGCAGAAACAAGCAGACAATTAAACAAAAAACACATAATATTGATCACTGGCTACTCAACCAGAAGGAGCAGAAAGATAATGGAATAATATCTTAGAAAAAAAGAAAAGAAAGAAAAATTTAAAAACTACCACCATAGAATTATATAGCTTACAAAAAATACTTAAAAGTCACAATGAAATGGAAATATTTTCAAGTAGAAGCAAACAGAAATATCAAAACCAGGAGTCTTTTTCTTTTGGAGTAGTTCAACATTTATTAAAGATTCTAAATTAGTGTTATTAAAGAACACTTGTTCCAAAATGTAGTTTTAAATGATGAAGAAATTTGTTCCAGAATGGTAGCTCTAACACAATGTGATAAAATGAAATCTGAAAAAATAGAGCAGCAACAAAGCTGAATTGTTTAATAACGAGTTTTGTGCAACAGAAAACCCATTCTTGTGAAAAATTGTGCACCTTTTCCATTCTGTAAAAATCAAGGTTTCAATACAGTTTCACATTTGACTGGAACCCTGCTGTGTAACTTATATTTTACATTTTAAATGAAGAAAAATGTTGACCTCAAACCACAGTCAACGACAGACATGGTGACACGTGCCTGTAATACCAGTTACCTGGGAGGCTGAGGCTAGGAATCACTTGAGTCCATGTGTTCAGGACAACCACAGGCAACATAGCAAGACCTAGTCTCTTAAAAATAATAACTTATTGCAGCACTATTTATAATTGCAAGGACATGGAAACAACCCAAATGTCCCAAGACAGATGAATCATGAAAAAGATGTGGTATATATACACAATGGAATATTACGCATCCGTTAAAAATGGCAAATTTGACAATTTCTTGGTAACATGAATGCACCTAGAAGAAATCATACTGGCAGAAACAAGTCAAAATATAAAAGAAACCAAATGGTTTCACTAACATATGGACAACCAAACAAAAGTGCACAACTTGGGTGGAGGGTAGGGCCAGCTGTAGCAGCCAGAGAGGGGAGATGGTGGGTGACCCTCAGGGATCACAATGATGTGAAATATATATGTATATAAATAAATTATTTAAATAAAAAATAAGGAAAGATAAATTAAGTGCCACAGTCAAGCAGTTGATAAAATGGGTTGATTCAGAAACAACCGAAAGACATTTTGGAGGGTGAAACTGCAAGGAGAGACCAAAGTGTCCTTCCTAAGAGTCAGTATCAGGCGCGTGTTATACAATGTTCAGATGAGAGACACCTCGTCTTTCTTCCCTTGGGGCTGGAAAGCAGTGTCACTTCCGGTGGGTGAGAGATGTGTGACATAGTTTCATCTTGCCTCATCATTTATAAAAGCTTCTTGAACTGACCAGAGCTATCAGGCATCCTGAAGAGGGGAAAGGAAGGGGAAAGAATGCGAGTTGGGAGAGAGCACAACGGACTATGGTGGATGACTATGAGTGCTTTGGTGATGGGGAAGCAAACTTCCCTGTCGGGAGAAACCTTATATTGTGAAAATATTAGCAAGGATGTAAAACAATGTTACTTTCCTTAACAAAAGTTAAATAAACCAAATAAGCAATAGTAAGATTTCTGCATGATGATTTTCACCAATGCAAGTTTTTGAGGATTTGGTATGCAAATTGACCTCTTCATTTATAAGATCTGGATTATTTAGGTCTACTTTGTTTTATGGGTAGAGCTGACCAGATAGTTTTCTCTTTAGCTCAATAGATGACACATGTGGATCAGGCCTAGATCCTGTTTCTCAGAGTCAAAGTTATAGATCCTGGGAGAAACTGTGTAAGGCAGGTCCATGACAGAGCTAAGACAGAAGAAGGTGAGGATCCATGGGTCAGAACCATCACAAAATTGTACTTCTTGGGTTCCAAGAGTAGTTGAGGGGAAATGTTGCTGTAATTCTTCTTTCAATCTCTTGACTTTTCTGCTTGAAGAGACACTGCTTTGGTCTCCTCCAATCCTGGGTACACATCTGGAGTTGATCTTTCTCAGTTTAGAAACAAAATATTGTCAGCAATTCACAACCACTTGTAAAAGTTTTGTGGAAGTTGAGTATTGCTTCTGAAGCCTGACTCAGAGATCCTAAGACCAAACTGAAAACCCTAATGTCTTCTCAGGAGTGTGTTGATGCTTCCATGCACTGCCCTCCATTCACTACAGCTTGTATGCTTTCTTGTAAGAGATCAAAGGCTGCGGTCAAGCCCTGTTTGTAGTGCATGAAAGGTGGTTGGTTTTTCAGGAGTTGACCTCAAATGCTTTATTCCCTCCTCTTCAGGTTTTCATCAAACTCAAACCTTGGTGTGATGACACAGATATCATCTACCAAAGATGCCCACACCTGCTCTGCAGAAGAGAATAGCTGCTCTCTTGCGAGGCAGTCCTCAGTTGCAAGCTTGTCTTATCTTCCCACACCACCACCCCAACCCTGTGGGGCAAGGACTCACAACTGTGCTGGCCACTGGCAAAGCCCAGTGTCCCCCTCTGCCTTGATAATAGAGAGATGCATGAATTGGCCTTTTCAACCAGCTTCATGGTATCCAGTCAGAGCTTATCTTCAGTTTTAAGGAAGGAAAAATTGAAGTCAGCTAAAAGCTTTTCTTTCTTCTCTCTTTCCTTGATATCCTATAAGTCACCAGGGGAGCCGAATATTGCAAAATCCTGTCATGAAACAGCAGGCAGATAAACTGAAAAATAAAAACAGATGTGGAACAGAGAAGGTTTCTGGACATTTGCTTCTTGCTTTAGTTCAAGTTCTGGGACTCTTTAATCCTACTCCCACTCCGAAAAATCTATCTAATATTTCCTCTGCTTCTGACTATCACAATCCTTGGATAATTCACATCTTTGGATAATCACCTCTCCCACATCGCAGTCAAAATAAAGTGATGGGAAAAGGCAAAATAAAAATAATAAGTGACATTTATTGCATGTGTATGTGCCAAACACTCTGCAGGCAATATTTTATTTAAACAGAGAGGGGGCAGAGAACTCACACCCTCAATCCAGCTGCCTGGAATTGGATGCTAGCTCTAACTCTTGCTAGCTGAGTGGCCTGGATTGAGTTTTGTAGCTCATGGATTTTTGGTCTCAGTCTTCTCACCTGTAAAAGGGAAATAATGATACATGTACCTCCTTGGGTAAGATTTAATAGTCATATATTTTTGACTGTGTGTGGCACATGGTAAGACCTCATTATAAACAGTTAATCTTTAATGCAATGAAAGAGGTAGTGTTCTCTATTCTTATATTTCACATGAAGAAATGAATCCTAGTGAGATTCACATGTGGATAAAATATTATGCAGAACTAGAATTGAAGTCCTCACCTGTTGGCCCCCCCAAAGCCAAATACTCAAGCAGGTAGATAGAATTACCAAAGCAAAACCAAAATGAAAATTACCAACCTATGAACATCACAGTGATTCATACAAAGATGAGGGCAAAGAATATCTTTCAATCCCAGACTCCATTATTTTGCATTCATAGATTTGGACATGAAGCCTACCAATGCCCCTTAACTTTCTACTTAATTGGCAAACACACAGGCTCTGTTTTTGTATTATAATACAAGGTATCAAAATGACATCCGTTTCCAAAGGGACTGATCTCCAAATGCCCTAAAGTGAGAACCATTTGGGTTGTCAACATTGAGATCATGAAGGAAATTATTAGCGTGGGTGACAATGTATGTTCACTGTTTCACCTGAGATTTTGTAATAGGAATCTTGGATCTTTACGATGGAGAATATCTTATAATGGGCAAAGTGCATGTTTTCATGATCTCACATGATAAGAATGCTTAAGAAATGATGTTTCCAAGGTTTGGTAAGTTCACTAACTCAAAGATTTCATTCTTTCACATCACTACCATTTCTTCTCAGTCCCATCTAATATTAGGGTGACTATAATCTCACCCCAACATTTCATGGAGCCCATGATCTCCCTGAGAGCTAGCCGTGTTACTCAACTTTCATCACTGGCATTAGAAATTTGTACATTCATCTTTCAGCCTGGGCCTTTCTTCATCTTCTGTTTTGTTTTGTTTTCTCTTTTCTTTTCTTTTCTTTTCTTTTTTCTTTTCTTTTCTTTTCTTTTCTTTTCTTTTCTTTTCTTTTCTCTTCTCTTCTCTTCTTTTCTTTTCTATTCTTTTCTTTTCTTTTCTTCTCTTTTCTTTTCTTTTCTTTTCTTTTCTTTTCTTTTCTTTTCTTTTCTTTTCTTTTCTTTTCACCAGGTCTCACTGTGTTGCCTGGAGTTGTCTCGAACCTGTGAACTCAAGTGATTCCCAACTTAGACTCCCAGGTAGCTGGGATTACAGGCACATACCACCATGCCCATCTAACCTGGGCCTTTGTGTCTTCTCTATTCATCTTACAATCAGTAGAGATGGAAGACTAGAAACCTGGCAACAACCTGAGCTCAACATGAATGGCTCTACCATGGCACCTCTAAACTGTTTACTATTTTAACAGAGAAAATGAAATGTGTGTCTCATTGGAGTAGCTACTACTGTGATCTTTTTCTTCTCAGATTCACTCAATATCCACATGCTAGTTCCCCTGCTAGTTTCTCTAATCACCCACATCTAACACTGCAGCTGGAATGATGATTTCATTATCAATCAGTCAAATACATCATCCAATGGCTGTTACCCTTTTCATTCCACTGAACCATTAACCACTCCTTCCTATGCTATTTCAGTGATTCAGGGTGTCATCTTTTTCCATTCTGGATGGCTTCTGCTGCCATCTCCTAGAGGAATGTATTCCTGAACACCCTTTCTCAAGAGTCTGATAGCACCACTCATATCAAAACTTGGTTGACTTACACCTCTGTATAGTATTTGCAGTTTTCTCATTATTTGTTTACTTGTTTTCTCTATACCACTCACTATCAAAAGGAGCCAGGAAGCTAAGAACGTATATCCTTCCACATACCCATCTTGCAAAAATAGCTTTGTGTAACTGGTATATGTGCAGGTTTTAGCTTAATTTCTGTATTGATTTCATGTCATTGCACAAGCATTGAGATTGCTGGAGGCTGCTCATTTGGTGGAATATTATTCCATAAATGATTTTGTGTTCTCCCTCTCATGTGACCAACATTTCCAATAGACCGCTTTAGACTCACGCTGGTAATCAGAAACCCAGAGAATTTTTAAATAAAACCATAAAGAAACTTAGAAGGATTAGGAAAAAAGCAGCTAATTGGGAAAATAAACATCCAAAACGATGTCTAATTTGGTTGAAAATAACCAGGATCTACTGCATGACACTGGGAAAAGATTACTAAAGTTCGGGGCTTCTGGTTTAATTTCAGTCTGACATAAGGCAGATTGTTAACATTTTCATAAGTTGGATGGACACTTTCTAATAAATGCCTTGATAATCTTAAGATATACCAACTTCAATTGGGAGAACTTTCCTGTATGTTTTCAGTTATCTCTAAAAGTTGTTGTACAACAATGGGAGAAGGGGGGGGATAATTAATAAAAAAAGAAATATTAGAAACATTTCAGCAGAAAAGTTCACATTATGTTAACACAGTCCAGGTGAGGGCTTTGTTTGCCAAGTGAGAATTAAATTTTGGCTTTGTCTTTAACAGTAACATGATTCCCCAGTTATACTGACTTCTTAAAATCAATTTTACAATTGAAATAAATCTAAATTCACTTGTCTTAGTGTTATCTCCCTTTCCTCATTTGACAGTGATTTTATTTGGGGGCCACATGCGTGGGGAGGGAACTATCCTTTAATATCTGCATGATGACCGAAGAGAAGGATGTTTGAATAGAAGGAAAGTTTTCCTTGGAAATTGTATATCTGCGTGAAGTCACATAACTGTAAGATGTTCTCCACCAGCTTTCTAATGTTTCAAGCCTGTTTTCACTCTATTATTTGTCTCTAAGCAGACTTAACCTTCGAAACGGAATAATGGCATCCTTCCTTGCAGGAAAAAAAAAACCAAAAAACAAAAAACAGTTTCCTCAAATTACTTGGGCGGACTTCCGCTGATATTTCATTTTCAAGAAACCTGAAGGCAAATAACCACTTTTGAACTTTGCGCTTTGCCCTCTGAATTTCACAACCTGGTGAAAGATCAGTACCAGAGTCAAAAGTGTCAGCAAAAAATGAAAATGATATGCGCAAATTGTTATTTATGCAAGTTCCCTGATTTTGTTTACTGAGTTTAATATAAACTTTGTTTTCTGATTAAAAGCAAATGTGCAAATTCCCTGTAGGGACCTGCTGTTCTAGATGATTATATTTTTTTTACCCCTTTTAAACTGCAAAGGGCAAGAAGTAAAGGAGAAAGGCATATGCCTAGCAGGAATTCCTTTGGTATTAAATAGCTGAAGATAATGACTAGGCCACATGGATCTTTGGGCCAGAAAACAGAAGATTACAAAGGATCGATGGTTATTTATTAAAGTTTTCTAAAAAACACGTCATTCAGAACAATGGCATAATGTAGCAAAAGTAGTAAAAGTTGCTATCCCTTTGAATTAGCTGTTTCATGTCTTATATTTCACCAAAATTAAATAATTAAGAAAGTAACAGATATTAACTTTGATGGTCATAGTACAATTTTCCTTATGGAAATCACTAAATTAGTAGCAACAACAACAAAAGAAATTTACAAATAAGCTTTATCTTTTGTTGTGAATACAGGCTCACTTAAAATATTTCATGAAACATTTAAGTAACTGAGATAATCCTCAATTCTTTCATGTATGTGAAAAAAATCAAAGTATTGAAGGTGCATATACAGTGTAGCTCACTATTTGCAAATTCTACAAGTTACATATATATATATGTATATATATATATATATATATTAATTGACCTATTTCTCTGGTGTTCAGCCCAAAGATAATTTTTATTTTCTCTCCTATATGGTTTTATTTGAACTACTTTTCCTCAAGGCATATATATTCTTATAATTAAGCAGCTTCAAAATGGGTGTTATGCTGTTTAAATTTAATTCTAGGCACAAAAAGAAAATTCTGTTGAATTTACCAAGACCCTATATATTTTATACTAGGTAAAGAAGTATATGATAATGAATTATATGCTTGTCTGTTTCATGTTCCATTTGAGTTTTCCTACAACCAAGAGGGTAAATCTTAACAAGTCAATCAAAAGTATTAATAAACAGATATGATAGATTCAGTATTGGCTTTAAAATTTGCTAGGAATTTTAGTAATTTATAATTCTTGTCCTCAAGGAGTTTACAATCTTCCTGGGAAAACAGATGCACTGTATGAAGTATTTACAGAATAATTAATGGCCAATTTGTGTGGTCCTAACCAACTGTGTGGTCACTTTCCTGAGATTTTTCCTTTTCTTATATGAAGTTCAAACATAAGCTAGTGACAGGAATCCTGGGAAATTAATAAGACATGTAAAGTTACAATTAAGGTTATTACTTTGTATTTAGTGGGACTCAAATGAAATCCTCTAAAACAATAAGTGAATATGTGAAACTTCTATTTGATTTTAATGTCACAAATTTAAAAATAAAGTTAACCAGGATTGTGTCATTCAGCATGTGTGATATTCCAGTGAAGATAAAGTAGTAAATCAAATAAGAACTCAATCATGCATTATAGTCAATTTAAGCACAATCCACTGTTAAATGTTTGGTGATTTATTTGTATACATGACAGGACTGGCTTGAGGCAGTAGGAAGAATGTCTTTTTTAAGTGATTTTTTCTATATTATATCCTCAGGCCCTATGGAAGTGTACTGTCTTCATACATATGCTAACTTAAAAATAAAACAGAGCAAAAAAGTAAACAAAATCTTGAGAAAAATAAAGCTTAATGGAAGAAAGTTTCAATATCTGTAAGTAATTAAATATCACATAGGTTCCTTGGAACTTAGCAGGCAAGAGATCTTGTTTCACCCCATTAATTTGTTCTTTTACTGCCTATATAGAAAACAGAATGGAAACCAGTTCCCAGGTTTCTGTCTGAATAAACTCATAGCATCCTTACCAGTGCAATGGTCTTTCATTATCAACTTTGTGATCAAAGACTGCAAATTATCTGGTAATAAAACCAAGGAGAAATGATTTAAAATGAAATCATGATAAAATTGAACTTGCACCTGGATGAAAACAACTGTGGGTTGACCAGTTGGATAGCTAGAGTGTAGCAAAGAATGACTGTCTTAGAACAATTTTAGAATAAGACAACTGATGTGTTATTCTGTATGGGATTTCAAGGGAATGATAGGACAAGTAGTTAACAACCAGCTATAGGTACATTTGATTTTCAGGTTGTCATCATTTACTTTCAGTTTACATATATAGGGAAATCTTATTTTCCAGTATTTTAATGACAATAAACAAACAACAAAAGGCTTAGCTTAATGTTTCTATTTCTTGATGTAAAAGCATTTGGAATAATTATGAACATGTAGGCAATTAAACTCACTTCACATAACCTTTAATTTAAATAATGTACACAGAAGTCACGTCCCACATTAAACAATAAGTCAATTGCAATACTAAATGGACAGCTGAAAATTCATTTCATGTATTTTCAATGAAATGTGCAATTGGATAGCTCCCAAGAGTGACATTAATGGGTCACTTAAGCACTAGGTGGCTGAACTACCCCAGAAAAAGCTTTTCAGCTTCCTTTCCTAATACCTGACTTTTATAGAGCAGAGTCCAATGTTTCTTTTCCTGAAGAAACTGACCCAAATCTCTCCATCACCTAAATATATTTCCATATTTTATTTCATTCCACATACCATTTTTAAATTTTAGAATATGAGAAAAAAGTACAGACCTGATAAACAAGTTTATACAACTTAGCTCAAAGACAGGACTGTGTTGTACATACTGCAAAGTGAAGTACTTACATTTTTCAGTATCACCATGCCTTTGCCAGTGAAGAAAGTTGCATATAAAATAAACCACACACACGGACGGAACTCACAATTGGAACATTTAAATGATTATTTGCTTCTCTTTCTACCAGCTTGTAAAACATTATTTTCTTATTCTTCTTTAAATAGCCTGTGCTAATTACATACCATGACCTTTGGCCTCCAAGTGCGTTCATTTATGATACACATTCCTGTCCAGTGCGACACATTGGCCAAGTTTATGGGATGCTGCTACCAGGCCTTCCACGCCCGACTTCTGCTCTCCTAGGTCATAAGTATAAGTGACCACATACAAGTCAGCTAATAAATTCATTTGTTTTAGAAGCATGTAGCCCAGCTGAATCTCAAGAAATAAAAGCAAAATAATATAATCAGTATCACCCTTTGTATTAGCAAGCATATACATAAAAGAGTTGGTAGTTATTTTCTTTCATTAAATGGAAAGAAATGACATTTGAACCAAGGAATGTAGACCTGAACTACCATGTGGAGTCATTTCTAATGGTATCACAGAAATGACTTCTGAGCTGACTTCTTTTACAACCTGCATGCTGGAAGCTTATAAACTGTTTTAAAACTTCTAAATAATCTCAGTTTAGAAGTGATTCTAGATTGGCAATCAAATTAGAAGACATGAGTGTGATCCCATATCAATGTAGACTAGAAATTATTTTTTTAAGATGGTGTTGCGCTTATCTTTATTTTTTATCAACTCTAGTATGGATGGGAACTCCCAGTAACTATGCTTTGTTCAGCAATTGAAGTCAGCATCACTTGATTTCTGGTAGATATCTGAGTACTAGAAGGGATAAAATAAGGTGAACTAACATTGTTGTTGCAACAAATTTACAATTGAATCATGCAGAAACAAACTCAGGATTTCTATGCAGGAACATATGATTAAACCATTATTTTTATCACTCAAATTTCTAAAAATTTTATCCTAATTATATGTTAACTTGAGATTAAACTGCTAAGGGAGTTGAACCATCCAATGGGTTACTTGTGACCATCAATACAGTTCTAATAGGTGACTACATCTATAACATCAGCATAGATACAATTTTAGGTTGATTGCTAAATTAGTAACATTGGTATGTCTCATGCAACTATAATTGAGAAACACATAATAAGGGGGGTGGGTAGAGTGTTTGGCATTGACTCATGTTTATATGAACAAATATGGAAAACTATGTAATTTCTGGCATTTAAATAAAATCTCGATATACCTTATACCTTTAGGAAGAAAATGAAGATACAAGATTTATTTGAAGTGAAATATAATTAGTCAAACTGAGAGGAGAAAAAAACACATCTCATATACATATAAAATAATTTCCAATTCATATATAGAAATACAGATTTGCACAGATGATAAATCAGGAGAAAATAATACATTCATCAAAGAATTACTGACCATTTTATCTTTAATATTTACAAATGCCTAATAAGTACCTACTCATCTATGGAGGTATAGAAATTTAATATTAACTATGAATTTAATAAATTTGTATTTGAAAGCATCAAATATAACTATATTTAATTAATATGAATATAACTATACATTTATATTACATTATAGTTAACATATTAAGATAGTTAAATTTCACATATTGTAATATATTGCAATTTGTGAATACATTATAAATACATACATCTTTACAGCAGTTTGATTTATAAATAAATCTTCCAAATACAATTTTTAAATACATTTCCCATGACTGCTTTTAGTTAGATGACTCTGTGTTAAACGCCTTTTCACAGATAACAGTTTTAACACGTGATGACTTTTTTACTTAAGCAGAAAAGTATTTGCTTGTCAGCTCCCTGAATATGGTAAGGATGACAAGCATGAAAATTTTGGGAAGTGGACCTTAGGATGTCTTGGGGTCCCTCTTGGACCCTTGGCCCAATGATGGGGGATCTCAGAAGGGAACCCATTTACTTGCCCTGTTGTCAGTGCATCTGGGAGTCTTGTCAAAACAATATAATTTTACTTGGTAACTTTTTGACATTGGTATTTATTGCACCTGTCTTTGGCCATGATTTACGACCTGTCTGGTGAATATTTCTTCTCAAGTTGGAGTTTACAATATGAGATAAGTGAAGCATTTGAAAGTCTGCTTATGCTTCAAAATGGGATATGGACATTTTGCAAAAACAGCCCACCTCACCTCTTCTCTCCATTTCATCATCGCCATCCAAATGCCGACTGAAGTGCACCACGTACCCAGCTCTTTGGGGACAAACGAAAAGAAATTATGCAGGACTACATTTTTCCCACTGTCCTGCAGCAGAATGATGCGCTGGATGAATTCTAGTGAGCTGCAAGAAATATCACTGGGTGGGAGGAATACCGTGTTACGCATGTGCTTGAGTAATGAAAGCCTAGTGACCTTTGTCTTAAAAATGGCGTCCTAGCTGGGACTCATCATCATTTCTATCACCAGAAAACACATTTCCCACTGACAAAATTGCACATATTTGAAAAGCAGTCGTTTTAATTAAAATCCTTAACTAGTCTACAATCAAGAAAACTTTCTTTCCTTGACAATCCCCGCTGGCTCTTGGTATTAGTTTACAATTGTTTTGCAATTCTTCTTAATCTCATAAAGTACATTCTAGATATGTTTTTGGTCTATGGTTTCACAGTAAAATGCTTCAAGCCTTTCAAATTCTCCACTCCAAACTTGGTATGAATATGTTTTATTGGAAAAAAACTCGACAATTACAAGTGAACTCTAACCTTTTCCAAAATACATTTGAGATATGTAAGTAGAATCTGGTTAGATGTTTTCTTCAAATGACATTGAGTGTAACTTCTGCATTGCACAGATGTAAGTTTTTTACATTTAAAATTGAAGGGAGGAGTTAAAATTTCAATCTTACCTATGATACTTTAAAGAAAAACAACCAATGTTATCTACTAAGTGCTTTAAAAAATCATACTCTCATTAGTAATGGGACTAGAGATAAACGGTTCTAAAACTTTCTCACCTATTTACTATCGAATACTTGCTTTATTTTATGTGAGTGATATAATCTCTCAAAATATTATATGTGTCTAATTTTAAATTATCAATGTTTTTGTTCACATCTGAATTGGCCCTAAACTCACAATTGCTTACTGTTTTGTTGTGCTTGTTTTCATTGTCTCCCATAATTGGCAGCAGTGTCTGCAAGTAACCTCTACTTTAATCATGTAACAAGTGTAATATGTATATATATGTGTATATATATATATACACATATATATACATATATACATATATATGTATATATATATATATATATGATATCTTGGGGTTCTTATTGCCCATAGACCAGTGTGTTTGCATGTGTGTATGTGTCGATGCTTATCTGATCTATTAATCAAATGTACTTCAAACTTCATAACAGATACCAACAAATCATAAATTACCTAAGTTTATTTGCTCAAGAAATTTTATTTGAAAGTTGTAATCTCTGCCAGTTATTTTGATTTTGTTTTATTTCTTTTATTAATGAAGTGTCATTGTTTTATATCCTTGTCAATATTTTTACAATACAGATTTTCCTCCCTTGGGTATGATCACCATAGGTCTCTCTCCACCAAAGCACCAAGTCTTTCACCATATTGCATTGTCATGCTCCTCCTACACCCCCTCAACTCTATCCTCACTCTTCTCTTTCCCCTCCCTCCCCTCCACTCCCCTCTCCCCATTCCTCTCTTCCTTACCCTACCCCCTCCCACCCCTGGCTCCCCTCCCCCTGTTCCTTCCATGGTCCCGCCCTCTTTCATCCCATCTTGGATGCCTGAGACCTGTGATCATAATTTTAGATTGTATTTTAAAGTTTATCTTTGTCTGACACTTTTCCTGGGGTCTCTATATTTGTTTTAAGGCAAAAGAATAATTTTTGGTGCAGCAAAAATTTATACAAAAATACAGACTTTAGAAAAAGAATGTTAAATTTTGCTTTCGATGCTAACTCCTTAAAACTGCAACAGGTGTGCAGGCAATAGTTTCTTCAGTCCAAAATCCTTTCTGTGTGTCTTCTTCATGTTCATTTATTACAATCTCCCCAACCATGTGCCAAGTATTTGGATATTTTGTCAGAGAAACGATCATCTCACCCTTGAGTCATTTTTGTTGTAGTCTGAAGTCACAACAATTTCAACATAGCCTCTTATGAACTATGTTATTGGTGTGCTACCTGAGAGAGAACCAATCTGTTAGTTGAGCATAGATAAGAGATTATTTAATGCTTCCTATTAAATATATATATATATATAAATATATAATACACACACACCAACGACATCATAATTTGAATATTGTTTATCTATGGTACATGCTCACTCACTAGGACATCCAATTTTTTTCTTCTGGACACTTAAAAACAGCCTTATTCTCTTCATTTAGTCCAATTGCATTTTATTCTCATGACAATGACTACAACATCTTCCTTTGTAGAAGAACAGGGATAGAAGCAGAGACAGCAGCAATATTGTGAACTGTATTACCACATTGTAGCAAAGTATGACTAACCCTTCTACTGTCAGTTCTTGCCATGTCTTCTAGCCCATAGACAAGCAATCCAGAAAATCTGAGATGCCTCTCCCCACTCAATGATACAATCTCCTTCTTGAATCTACTCATCCTTAACAATTTGGAGTCTGCCATAGTGTTACCAAACCAGTGACATCAACACTGGCAGGACATTCAATCGAGATTAGAAATGGCCCAATGACATCACCCTCTTGTTCCTATCCAACAGATGGTTTCTGTATATTGTGCAATTTTAGATCATTATTCATGGTTTGGGTCAGTATAATTCAAGAAGCCAACAAACTGCCAAGAAAGAATTGAGCTGGAATAGGTTCAAAGACCCAAAATTATTTTATTGATTAAATGCCCAAGTTTTCATTTCCAGAAAGACATCATGATTCATCAATATATGATAATACCTGGGTCCTTTTGGACTGCATAGTGTTTGGGACTTCAAAACAAGATAATCTTTAAAGGTTTAACCTTAAAGGAGTGTAATGATAAGATAGTTAAAGGACTATGTTGGGGTACAACTGAATCGGGGCCAGTAACTATTGACCAAGGCAAGTGGTTTGTTCAAACTGGATGGTTATTTATTTTTCACCTTATTCTTGTTGATTTCATTTCTCCCTGCAGCTCAGCTCAGAGACAGTGAAGAAGTATGTTTTAAACAAGCCAGACAGGAAGTTATTTTGAAAGACCTTGCTTAGGCTTGACACCAAAACAAGAAGATAAAGCACAGATTTGGCTGGCTGAGAACCTGGAAAATAGAACCATGTTCAAAACAAAACAAAATCTAAATGTGTTCAGAGAAAAGTTGTACAAGAGACCACAAATTCATAGATCCTGTCTTTAAGAAGCTGGAAGGAATTTTAGTGATAATGCATTTCACTTAATTTAAATGTGAGCTAATTTTGGAAGAGGTATCCCATTATATTATCATGACCATAGGGCAAATCTCTTGCATGGCTCCTTGCAACTTTGTTTTGAAACAATAAACACATACAGGAACCTTTATTCAGTTCTGTCCCCATCACCATCACCCTCACTGATGTTATTCTATGGGTTTTGATGATGTTACTATTTTACTTAAAATTATTAAGACTCTTGATACCACCCACCTCACTCAGCATCAAGTTTATGTTAGGAAAGTAAGATCTCTGTGTATTTCTGTGTGGGTTGCTCCTTCCCTCCTCCTTAGATTTCCCAATCAGTCTCCCTCATCCTGAAATGTGTGCAAAGCCATGCACACTTTTAACAGCAAAATGTAACAAGCTATTGTGATGATGTTTCCCTGACATCACAAACAATATGGCTCCATAAGAAAGCTATGTCATCAAATTTTCTAGTTCTTTGCTGCAAAATTTATAGATTAATCTTTAGGGGTTTTTAATAATTTTATTTTTTAATTGATTACTCATATATATATATATATATATATATATTTGATGTAATTGTCTACCTCAAGCTTCCCTCACCACTTTGTCACCCATGAACCATCATCTTAAACCCTTCCCCAATTTTACCCTTTCCCCCTCTCTTGTTCTATGCTTCAGTTCTGCTGACAGTTTTGAATTTTCCTTGTCTTTCTGTTTGTTTTCCCTACATGTTGCATATCAATATGATCATTCAGTATTCCTCTTTGTCTTTCTGGCTTATTCCACTAACATGATTTCTTCTAGGTTCATCTATGCTATCAAAAATGCATCAAATTTGTCCTTTTTGATTGCTGAATAATACACCATTGTATACATATACCACAACTTTCTGATCCATTCACCTGTTGGGGGGGGGCATTTGGGTTGTTTCCATAACCTAGCTATTGTAAATAATACTGTAATAAAAATTCAGGTACCAAGATAGGATTCTCATGCTAGCACAGAACAAACACTGCTGAGACGTAGGCTTCCTCATGGATTGTGGGTTGTGATGCTTCACATTCTATGCATAGAATGTGCATAGAATGCTCCTTGCATAGAATGCTCCTTGTGATCAGCACATTATTTTGTAGTGAGAAAAGCATTCAAATAAAGTGAAAAGGCTAATAAGGTGGGAGTTGATAAATAATGGGGGCCATTTAAAGATAATCAGTGGCCAAGATGAGATCTTCTATATTGGCAGTTGAGATAAGGCTTGAAATTTCCCGTCTTCCATGGTTATGTTACAGTGCTTGAATATTCTACAGACTTCCTACGTGGAAGGGATGTTGCCTTGGCATTTTAGTGCTGGAATCGAATAGGTTGACTCTGGTGTGAACCCTTTCAGGCTGTCACTCAGAAGCTGAGCAACACCTGGAAAGTCACTTATCCTACCAAGACCTCTGGCCACTAATATGCACAGCTTCAGGCTGGGAGAGTGTGGTGTGGCCAGAGACATTCATTGCATGCTAACTGGATACCAGAGAGCATCCTATTGTATGTGTGTTAGCACATTTGATAGCTATCCATCCTAAGATGTGAGTGTTGTTTTTTAAAATCTACATTCAAATATGAGAAACAAGATTCAGAGGAAAGACTTAGCCAAGCTCCAGGGCTGAGAATCATAGTCTGCCAATACCCCTCAAATGTGGAGTGTAGACCACAAAGCATGCAATCTTGTGATGTACTATATGTGTCAATTATTTGACACAATGGCTTCAAAACTGCAAACTGGCTGTAGTTGCTGAAGATTAACACATAGCTAAGAAATATGGGATACACAATTCTCCATCAGTTCCTAGCCAATTCTAGCTTTCCATATGAAACCCGTGGTGCTAATGATGATGTTATAGTAGCAGGAAAAAAATGGATGGAATTCATCACTGATGCTATTAATCAAATCTCCCTTCATAATTGATATTATGGCTGACTCACTGGATGCTTTTAGAGTATTGGTTGCACACTTATGTTGTCTGCAGCAATGTGGGGGGAGCTAGAAGGAATCACGTTAACAGAAATAAGGCAGAATGAAAAGGAGAAATATGGGATGATCTCACTTATATGAGAGATATAGGGAAAAATGGATAAGAAAATTTAAAACTGCCAACAGATCTGAACTATAGAGCAAGAGAGAGAGAAAATGGAGAAAATGGGGGAGGCTGAAGGTGATTAAAAGATTAAGATGATTAATGGGCATAAGGAGATGGGAGAACCTCAGGGTAGACAATGATGTAATATATATATATATATATATATATACATATATATATGCATGCAATCAATAAAAATAAATTAAAAATGAATGAATACATACATAAATAAAATATAAATAGAGTATGGGTGTTCATGATTCTAATTATATTTGCTGGTATCTGTGCAACTAACTTAGGTAACATTACACTCACTTTTGGATGACTGTGCCAAGTTTACTGAACTGGAGAATAATAAAAGAGTTTTATGCAATTGAGCTCAATTCCTATTGCATAATCTTGAGCACTTCTAGCTTGTCATTTTTTAAATCTCTTTCCCAGGTTTTGCTAGATAGAAATTCTGATAGCTGGAGAAATTCTTGAATATGAGACTGTAATATCCTATAGAAATGATGAAAGTATATAGTATTTACTTAGGTGAGGGACATTTCAATCATCAATAATAACAGGGCAGAATACCCAATGTGTGTTGCAACATGACACACCATATTGTATAACTAACTATAAGATGCTAAAACCATAATACATGGGCAAAATCTTTTGTCAAATATCAAACAATTTACTCAAGTTGGTGGCTCGTTATCCACACACCTGCCACCCCTCTCCAACACCTAGCAGTGTAAGCAATCGTAACATCATAAAACGTTGACTAAATCTCCAGAATAAAGTTGGTCTGGAAAAGAATGATTTTGCAAATCATAGTAGTGACTGGTCAAGGGAAGAAATTCCATCAGTTTCTTTCTGTGTTTATCTGAGACTCGCCTCGCTCTAAGAAGATGTGAGCATATGTTTAGGATTCAACTTTCTTTTCTGCAGTTATACCAGAGATAACCTGATCTGGCTTTGTCTCCTTAGTCCTCAGGCTCCCTTGTTACATCCCAGCTGTAGGATTTAGTGTAGAAGCTGCTCCAAGGAATGAGTGTGTTAGTATGCTCTTTGTCTTCCTAGACTTTAGAGGTCTCCTGTGTCTAGATACATCCTGCCCCCTGTAAAGCTCTATTTGTAGGATTAACATGCAGCACAGAGGCTATGAACAGACTGTTCCTTCTATCCACTTGGCCAATTGGACAAAAGTTGTTTCCTGATTCTCTATTTCATTTACTCCTTAAATACCCTTCTAGGTTTTCAAAAGCAAAAGCTACTGCTGCAACACTGATCCCCTTCCCTTTCCTTCTTGCAGAAATCTAATAAGTCAAATTCTACAGCAGCCCTGAGGAAATGAGCCATGTGCCTTAGTTGGGGACCTGGTTTGATGTATAAACAAGTGAGCAAGGAAAGAGAAACCCTCCATGATGTAGATGCCTATGGCTTCTTCAGGCTAAAGTAAAATGTAAAGTCTTTTACTTTTAAGGGAAGAGTTGGGTTGACCTGCTGTTTTCACTAAGCACAAGCTGGGAACCATTTATAGATCCTGATGGCTGTTTAGCTTTACATCTTAAGACTAAAAAAAAAGGAAAAGGCAACATGGAGGAATGTTTCATCTCACATTTACCACAGAATCCTGAGTAAATAAACACAAACTGTAATACTTTCCTTTCAGGAGCTACAGAAAGCCCCTTACATTCTGAAAAAAGTCTTAAAAACAGTCACTTGTCCATGGGGACTGGTGAGGAGACACCAATATCTCATTTCAGGAGAAATCTGAAGTTACACTATATATTTTTTCCTATTGTTCTTGCTAACATGATCAAAAGATTTGAGTTAAACAAACAAACAAAAAAAACTATGCATCACCAAAATCCATGTCTCCTCCTTCATCACTAGCCACTGCAGCCAATACACATCTGCAGTGGGGAAAATATCTTCAGCCTCCTGGAGCTTTGATATAATCAAGGCCAGTGAGATGTACCAGACCTCTCCCTTTTTCCCAGATGGTGGAGTTTGCTCCTTTCACATTTGGCTTTTAATGAACATGCAAGGAAATCTGCCAGTCAGGCAGTGGAGCTAGCTAAGAAAACAAACAAACAAAGCCATCACTCCCTAGACATGGAGGCTAGTGACAGGTATGATTGATCAGGTGTTCTGCTGTGAGCTGTCACCACCACGTTGAGAGAAACAGGCAGAGTTTGGCGTGTTTCACGGGCCAAAGATTATCACGGGGTATTAGGTAGGGAATGTTCTTCAGCAAACAAAGAAATGGAATAGAAGAAGCTTGCTCTGTTTGGGCCTCAAGGGTAACAGGTACCTGGCACAGGACTGGCAGTGTCCCTTATGTCTCTTGCATAAGGGACACTGAACTTGAAGCCTATTAGATTTCCTTTAGGAAACTCTTGCAGAGAAAAGTGTGCTCCACACTCATTCTTCTTTGTCTCTATATTTCTGTTCCGAGACAGATGGGAGTCTTTGTTTTTTCTTGCTAAAAGGGGGGTAACTTTTGGCTTATGATAACTCTAACAGCAGTAGAAACAGTTGGGAGATGCTCTCAAACTCTTGAATCCAGAGGCTTACATTCAAAGACTTTACTTCTAAGATGTAAATGATGGTGCTAATTCCTTGGTGCATAAACGAGGAAAATCAAACCCTGTCAACTCCATAACCTTGTCTTTCAAACCAACTGAATTGATACCGTATTTCCTTGATTTGAATAGGTCATGGGTCATGATGCATCTATTAAATAATCACTTTTTTTCGCATGAAGATGCTAATTTGAAGATATTTCACAATATGTGAGTAAGGGGTGCACATAGCCATCAAGGAAATAAGATATATATGAAAACACTCCATCAACCACAAATGCTAGATGCATGCAAGGCATTACTAAAAATTAGGTCATCATGCAAACATGTTTAGAGTAAGGAATAGTTAATATCCTGCTAGGAACGAGAACAGGGGCTTTAAACAGCAAAGACGTCTTTAAGCACAAATATGGAAATATAACACACAGATTTAAATAGAAAATAATGAAACAGTAACCCTGTTTGAAAAGTTTTATTTCATCTGAACACAAAATAACTGTTTAACACCTATATCCTTAAAGTTTCTACCTTCATTTCTTTCCAACAAATATACATTTTGCAAATAAAATGTAGCCTGCAATTATATTTGCTACTTGCTTGTGTTAAGCACACTATCTGTATTTACAAATGCAATATTTTTCTCAAATATTTAATATTAAAAGATAATCAAATGATACTGTATGATTGATCATGAAGTTGATTATTGTCTTGATAAAATTACATCATTTTTTCTATTTTAACTCTTAGCAGTCGTATTCCCCATGTTTTAGGAATCAAGATTCATACAAAAATAAGTAAGTGCTTTAACAAAATCTATAGCATTATTAGTGTTTTTCCATTATTACCCAATTTTTGGAATAAAAAATAACATTTGTATTTGGAATAAAAAATAACATTTATATTAGCTATTCCTTCTGAACTTTGGAGATAAAATGATTTTCTTAGTAGTAGCTTGAGATTCCACAAAAGTCTTATGTGATGTTTAATACATTCCACCAAGGGGATGTGATGGCCTGGGTTATTTATATTGATAGTATCTCTGCCATAGTGTGCAGTATTGTCTCAGTCTTTCAATGTCTGTAAGGAAATTACTAGAAACGAAAGATATAGAAACGGATCATCAGTATCCTTTCTGCCTGACCAGATGTTGGTCTTTTGCCAAAATATTTTGGTAAACTATTGGTAAATACAAGGTCATATGCAGATAATGATACTATTTCCATAGATCAAACTTAATTTCTACCCAGCATCACCTAGGATGGATGTGGAAATAAAACCACAATTCTGGGGGACCCTTGGAAGTTGATGGTGATATTTCTGAGAGGGGCCACAAGAAAATGTGTTTTTAAAGTTTCTCAGGTGATTCTAATTACAACTCAAGACTGCAGCCTTGCGAATCAAATGAGCCTCTAGACTCATTAATAATGTAACAATATGGAAAATTATTATTTCTGTAAAAGGAGAATTTTACCCTCTTCTATGTTAAAGGGATATTTGGTCAACAGCTAGGTAGGGGAGGGGAAATGCTCAAGGGAAATGTTTGTGGAACAGAAGATGGTGCTTGGCTATCTTCCAAGTTTTTGTCTCATTGAATAGGGTTTGCAAACTAAGAAATTGAGATGAATTATTGTGGACAAAAGAGAATATTTTTTAAAGGTTACGTATCAGAATAAAATAGGACCAAAGGTAAAAGGTTCTCACTTCAGCTAATTCAGCACCTGCGTATTTACTAAACTTAGTAAATGGCATTATTGTTGCTGGTTCTGTCATTCATTCTAATACCGCATGTAAGTTACAAAAGAATCTGAAGACGAGCTTAGAAGTGATCACCGATTTTGACACTGATGTCAACTCTGCTCTTGAAAATCATAATTCTCTAGGGGATCCAATCTGATGATGGGCAAAACCCAGTGATCATCGTTGCTCTTATTGTTTTTAATTTAAGAATATTTTTCATTGATTACACATGTGTGTTTTGTGTTTGTGTATGTGTGTGTGTGTGTGTTTCATATCATTTTATACCCTGAGGTTCCCATGTCACCCATAAACTGTCATCTTGGTCTCTTGTGCTCATACCTCCATGATTTCCCCGTTCCACCCTCCTCATCCCTTCCTGTATGATTTACTTCCGTTATCATTTTGTTTTTAAATTTTTTTGTCCTTTTGTTTGTTATCCATATATCCCACATATAAGTGACATCATCAATATTCCTCTTTTTCTTTATGTCTTATTTCCACTAGCCTAATTCCTTCTAGCTCCACCCATTATGACGATTCACAAGAGGGGATAAAAGGGAAGCACAGACCTTTGTTGGGATAGTTAAATATCACTGTCAATTTAAAGTTGAATTGGAAGAATCCAGTATACCCCCAAACAATGATGACTCTTTAACACTTTCAGAAGAGACTCCATAAGGGATGACATCATACCAGATTGTTTTTAAGAAGATAGAGTTAACGGTGGTTTAACACTTAAACGTTGACAGTTGAACTTTTTTACTATTGTGAATTTTCTCCCTTTATGTATCCCAGTAAGTAGTACTTCATTTTTCAACCCTTCAAATATATTTGGAAAATAAGTTCTGTACATAATTATAAACTTATAATAAACTGTTAACTAAACATCAGGATCTAAAATTTATAAGCTAGCATATTGAAAATATAATCCTTATAGAGGGAAATTTTAATAAAAGAAAAGTCTTCATATTTTTCATGACCTCCAAGCAGGCTAAGAGTTTCTTTTAGGGGAAAGGACTATTACTACAAGGATCATCCACTTCCCTGCTGTCATTCACACATCGGGGATATGGTGACAGCCTTAGGCTCAACACAAGTGAAAAAAAAAAAATCCTTGTTTTAAAAACATGCATGGAGCATAAATGTTGTCAAAACAGTATTTTCCGAGATGTATTTATTTTTATTTTTAATGGAACAAAATTATTCCCAGCTGTGCAATGCTCTCACCATTCCCATTACTTTTTAATGAATCTTACAATAAGATGATTAATTCTACACTCTTGGAGGCTTTTGGCTGAATGTTGTTGATTAAGCAATTACGTTAATCCACTTCTGCTTGTTTTGTTGGAAACTTGCGATGAAGGTAATTTTTCCCCTTTGGAACGATCTCTCTAGATTATTAGGTACGTGCGAGAGAAGTTTTGCACTCATTTCCAAAGACTACACTTGCTATTATTAACCAATTTTAAGTAGAAAACTACAATCAGCCTTTTTATTCCAGTTGATAAAATTCATGACGTCACTTGGTTTCATTTCTCAGCATAGGTACTGTGGTCATTAATCGTGGTTTAATTGGCATTAAACATTGTCTTTTGCTTTTCTTCTGGAATCTATGAAATAAAAACACAATGAGAAGTGGTCAACTCCTTCACACTGATAGCAGAACATGCAGAAAGTCTTTGTTTTCAGAAATCTTGGAAAGGTTGTAGGAAATAATATAAATGAAAGTTCTGAGTATATGGTAAGAAATATTAGACTATAAATTAGAGCAGGGAAGCCAGTTAGTATCTACGTGAGTTCACAGAAAAATCAAGAAGTTCTTGTAGAATATTCTCGGATAAATAAGTTGGTAAGGGCTTTTCATAATCTTTTACCATTAGCCTCTATGTCCAGCACCTGTGGTGTTATGCCCTCCCCATGATTGGGCATACCCAGTCCATTGGGTGTGCACATGTGTGAGTGTTTCACCTAGGGATAAAGGTGCATTGTCACCCAGAAAGGAGAGCATGCAGATGAGAGAACACCAAGGAGAAGAGAATGTGAAGAGAATGGGAGAAGGCAGAAGAGAGCATAGATGATTCTTGGGACAAGGGGGTGGGGCAATCAGGGACAGAGGGGGTTTGCCTGCTTTCCAGTTCCCCTGATCCTACTACCTCACCTGCCTGCTTGCCATACAATTGGCCTGTGTACCTGTCTCCCTGAGAGCACATTAAAGCCTGTAAATTCCACCAAGGCCTCCAAAATTCTTCTTTAACTGTTACAACCAATAAAGAAACTACCCAGATGAGGCTTCTTATCCTAAAACTACCCTTGACAAGACAGGCTGCAAGAAAGGTCTTAAATGCACAATCCCTGGGACATTTATGGTAAGAGCATTTGCTAATGAGGGTAAATAGTGTCAATACATCTTGGAGGACCCAAGGATGGCACATGTGGAGACAGAGAATTAGCTAGTGAGCAATACAAGGCAGATGACTGCAACGTGAGTTGCTTCTTTGTCCACTGTTTTTCTCCATTTAATACTATGCTATGAGTTGTTCCTTATTTCTCCATGTGTACCTTGCATTATTAGATGAATCCTATGAAAGAGCCAATATTCACTCTTGATGAATGGAAATGGCAATTCATGTGATTTAAAGTAACTCTACAAAGTCTAAAATATAGATTTACTGCCTTCTTACATTTTCCTGGAGTTGACATTTACTGTGAGATGAAAGGAGTCAACCTTTGTGAGTTCCTAGGTTTTCCCTTCCTCCCTATAAAGCAGAGAACCCTGTTTTTAACCATTGTTACCTCTTGGAAGTTTTCAGGACTTGTACAGTAGAGAGAAAGGAAGGATGAAGGAGAAGATGAAAATAGGCAAACTCCAAGTGCCAAGGATAGAGGATGTCTCCTCATGGAAAGGAAGAGAAGGATAGGAATGGTCACTATATGGTGAAGGGAAAAAGAGTTGTTGCAAAAATAAATTTGATGCTGGATGGTCTTGCTGAGGATTATAGACTCACTTCATTTCCTTCAAAAATAGAGGTAAAGGATTTGAATTATACAAGCTACCAAGAATGCACTTGTGAAATTTGAAAGAAATTAAACTATTTATGTGTGGCATTAATTTCTCCTGTTTCTATTATATAATTTGAATAATGCAAAATTAAATTTCACATTGCATTATTTATATTATATACATATGTCACTGTAGCAATTATAGATTTAAAAATATATATTACAATATAGGGCGTAAGAGTTAAGATTGTGTATATGGTTCTAATTACCGGCTGCTGAGGGGATTGTCATGTAAAGTTAATAGATTTGGAAGTTTTGGTTCTTGGACTGAGTCCCTTTAACTGTGACTCTGCCTTGGCCCCAAGCACCAGGGGACTGACTGACTTTACCCAATTTTATTTTCCTTATGGGGAAATATTGACTTTATTTAGTCATTATGTTCCTCACATCATTATCTTTTTAATTTTTCTATAAGGGCTGAAAAATCTGTTTTGGTTAAAAAGGACCCTATCATCAGATAAACTAAATTTAAAAAAATCTAGAAATTGAGGAGTTCAGGCTACAAAAGGGGAAGGATGATTGACAGTGATGGGGGAGAATAAATGGATGGTGGTAGAAGATGATGAATGCCTTGGTGGTGGGTGTGATATGTGTAGTGTAAATGGAGTTGATCTGACTATTTCCCCCACTGATCTGCTTAGCCAACACCTGGGGGGTTGCATCTGCCCCATGATTGTGCGGCCCAGTGAGTGTGCGCATGAGTAAGTGTGCACACCTGGGTCTAGGGAGCGGAGTTAAGAGGGCACAGAGGGCATGAGAGAGCACAGAGGGCACAGAGGGCATGTGAGCATGAAATGAAGGAGCACGAGACAATGCTGGTAAGAGAGCGCCCACAAAAAGTGTGAAGATTCCTTGGGGGCTGGGGGGCTCGCCTGCCTCTCTACTCACCTCCCCAGCCCTAGCCCTGGCCCTGCCTAGTTTGTGTAACTGCTTTAACCAATAAAGACCCTACTTAGATTGGTGAGCCTCATACCTGGAGCTTACCCTACAATTGACAAAGAGGACTGGTTACATGACATGTGGTATTATAACATACCTATGAGGAGGTGTGACCCTGTATTTCTGAATCATAGACAATATTGTGAACCATTGTCCTGAACAGAAACAGGTACATCAATAAATAAAATTGACCCTGTCTGAGAATTTCTCATGTAGTGATGGTGTATTTTTTAGATAGTCTCCATGTGTTTTTCCTTATTCTCTAAAATAATTTTAAAGTTTCTCCTTATATATTTACGTCCGTATTTATGTTTACTCAAGGAACTATGCTGCTTTATTTTTAAGCAGTACTGCTCATGCACAGAACAGAAAAGAGAGCCAATTTTAACCTGAGACTTTGTGAATTAAAAAGTAGTTCTAAGATAGGACCCAAACCATGTGCCTTCTGAACCTTGAGCTGGTATCATAAATTATAGGCATTAGTATATACATATCTATAGGGACATTTTAAGATATAAAGTTGTGTATCCAAGCTGAAACATTTGGGTGTATCTGTGTGTGTGTATGTGTGTGCATTTGTGTGGCATTGATATATATGAAATGCATAGCAGTGGCACCCGATCCACACTGGCTCCAAATCTTGGAACAGATGTGACCATACGCTGTAGTTCTGGAGGATGCTCCATGTCACATTGGGTACAGGGGACCTGGTCTCTTCTTAAAGGTGAATTGAAAGACAGTAAGATGACAAGAGGTGTTCCCTGACTTCTCTCCCAAGAGTCCCAGCTAACAGTTAACCAGAGAGACACTCCCCTGAGAAACTCCCAAAATTAGGAGAGGGAGTTGAACAACTTTGGGACATCAGAGCCCCAGGCAGATGCCAAAAGAGTGGGGCATGAAGGTGACTCACGCTTTACCTAGTGGGAGGTAGGTGGAGGGAAATGCTTAGAAGATGTGATCCAGGGAAGTTGACAAAGATGGAGATTTGGATCATTCAGTTAAGGCAATTTGGATCATCCAGGAATAGCTGCAGCGTGGAGGCATAGAAGTTGTGTGAGGAAACCATATGGATGCCCTGGAGTACAGAAGACTTGGGATACTCCACAAAGTCTGGGTTTCCGGGACAGAAAGCAGAGAAGGTTGTCTAGACCTTAGGACTTAATAAAGTGCACCAGCAGAATACAAAGTGTCTCTAAGTTGGAATCCAAAAAATAACGCATGCTGCTGGTGCAACAAACATAAGCCAGCACCCCTGCCCAGTGCATTCGCACAGGTAACTGGACTCCTCAAAGTCCCTCCCCAACACTGCTTATCAGGCAACTGCAGAAACAGGTCCCAGTAACTACAGGAGTCAGCAGAGGCCAAAAAAGGTCAAATAAAATCAAATGACTCACAGTACCCCAAATGGGAAAATTAAAACTAGTTCAATGCCCTAAGTCATGGTTACGGGCAATTAGAAAATAGGAAGTAGGAAAATGGGCATATACATTAAACAAACACACACACAACACATGGCAACATAAGACCTCAAGGGAATATGACCTCACAAACTGAGAACAACTTCCCAGAACCCAACAACAAAAATATGGAAGCTCCCTATCCGAGAGATGAAAATTGTGATAATGAGGACAATTAAAGAACTAAAAGAAAGTCAAAGAGTAGGGAGACAACTCAAAGCAAACTAGAACTCGGAAAAATAATCGAGAGACAACATTACAGAGAAAAAATTGCAGAGCTCAGAAGGAAAATTAATGAACATTAGGAAGAAATTAAAGTTTTTTTTAAAAAATAATTTTAATTTTATCCATTCTTTAGAGTTTAGTATCAGCAAATGGTTATAGGGAACTTCTCCCCCATTGACGACCCCTCTGTTCACTCAGGCCCCTCTCCTTGTTGTATTTTGTTTTGTTTTGTTTTTTTGGATCTATGTTGAGTCCTTTGGTTTCTTCATTTTCTGTGGCAATATCCTTTTCTTGAGTGAGGAACTGTGATCCTAGAATATAACAAGCGGTGTTGGTAGATGTTCAGTCTTATCTCTGTCCTGGGATCTCTTAGTGTTTTCTCGCTGTGGACTGTCTTCAATCAATTCCATTCATTACAGAAGATACTGGTTGTGAAGGGCATCTGCTGAAAGCCTTTGCCAGTCATTTCCTCACCTTCTGATTGTAGCTTTATGTGGGGCTGCGGCCCCATCTCTGTGACCTTCCTCTTCCATGGAATGGGAAGGGGCACCTTGCTTTCTTGAGTTGCGTATCAGCCCTTAGCTTTTGACACATCCACTCATTGTGTGGCCTTAGATGTGACTCTGTGACAGGTGATGTCCATGATTATTTCTCCAGTCCATTATACGTTTTCTTTCTCACAGTTCCTTCTCTGACATTACGCTTGTATTTGTGTGCAATATTTTGCTCTGGTCCCTCACCATTCTGTTGGTCCAATGGATTATTAGTTCTCTTCTCATTCCTTCTGAGGATTATTTGGGGTGAGAGTGAAAGAGAGGGGCCGCCTTTATAGTCCCTCCCTGGCCCTGTCATCCCTCACCCTGGCCCCAAATCCAGGCACCAACCAACCAGAGCCCACGTGTTTGGGGGTCACTCCCCCGCCCACCACACAAAGTGGCTGAGCATGCGAAGGTGGGGCTGTGACCACCTGCCAAAGCGAGGTGGCCATGGATAGGCCCAGAGCCCTAACTGGGTCCCGTCTGCCTACCGAAATGAAAGTTTCAATTAAGTAAGGAACAAAGATTTATGATGTAAAGAGCTCAGTGCTTGAGGTCAAGAATTCTGGTAAATGCTATGAAGTGGAATAGACCAAATAGAAAATCAAATCAGCGACCTTGAAGACAGAAATGCACAAAGGACAATTCTGGTAAATGCTATGAAGTGGAATAGACCAAATAGAAAATCAAATCAGCGACCTTGAAGACAGAAATGCACAAAGGACCTAAGTGAAAGAAGAGAGAAATCGGGTGTGGGAAAAAAAGGGACACTTTGAATTAAGAAATGTATTTGATAAATTCCTTAGCTAAACTCTGATCATTGCATTTCATCACCTTAGCAAAGGTCTGTCTACTAGAATGTGTTGTCAGACTTAGGAATTTCTCAATCCTAAGCCTGCCAGTTGGAAGCTGGAGAGAAAAAAGTGTGATAAGTTTTGCAGAACACATACTTGGGATAGAGATCAGAGCAGAGAAGGAAAGGAAGAAAAATAACCGGGGGCATAGGAGGGATGAGACAGAAAATAACTAACTTCCATGGTCAACTGGTATAGTGGGTCTTAGTCTGTTAATTCAGTGTATACTAAAAATGACTGAAATCTGCCTCCATCTTATAGAAAGAATGATAAAAGAAAACAACAACAGGGTTTATTCTTTCTCTAGCTTAAGCATTATGACAGTTAAAGAAGGGAAAATATTTTGAGCACCAGGTGCCATAAATGACAGAGATGAACATTTTGACCTGCTGTTCATCTTTGTTTTCTCCACATTTGAATGGATGCACACTCAAGATCCTTAGAGTTTTTCTTTCTACCAACTGTTTCATTGTCAACAATATAGATTTTGAATATGTAGCATTGAGCACTGTAATGATTATTTTATTTTATTCACTGGGAATATGCTTTTGGATTTGTGTGTGTGTGTGTGTGTGTGTGTGTGTGTGTGTGTATTCTTAGGAAGGAAAGGTGAATTCCTAAGAGACCTGGGAAGAGAATACTATTCCCTTCCTGAACACAATTCAAAGGGCTTGTGGAAGCTGTGCAGTAACATTAGATCCTGTGAAAACCCCACTGGGCATGAGAAGGTGTTGAAGGGCTAGGAAAGGAGTCCTGGGCATGAAAGGGTCCTTCCCATCTGGTGATCCTCTTGAAAGTGGTATTTTCCACCCAGGTTCAGGAAACCACTGAGACAAAAGGCAGCCAGCAGCAGCCACATGGGCAGGAGACCTGAAAACCTGGCTACTTCCTCTGTTGATTTTTCACCATAGAGTATCCATCTCTTCATTTGTTTTTCTAAGGAAATAATTAAAGATACAGTTAAGGATACTGGAAAAAATTTTAAAAAAAGCTTGAGCTGTCAGTATTTGAACTTTCTTTTAGTCACTCCTCTCACGAAATGATTGCAATTCTTTCTTCTGATGGACAAAAATCAGAGTGGATAATAAAGAGGAGATTGGTTTACATCTCCTTAGAGGAAAATCATGCAGGAAGCTTTTACCAGCCTAATGTGTTATTAGGAGAACTTTAGATTCTGTGGTTATGAAGTGTAAGTTACTTTAAAGTACTACTCTTTGGTATGCCTGTCTTGAGCTATATCAAAAATATGAGCCTCGTTCTCCATGTGTATTATCTCTGAACAGTTTTTCCTTTGTGTCAGCTATAACTTTTACTGCAGTAAATGCTGAGAATATTGAAAAAATATATAATTTGTAGATGAATTCACTGCATTCATTCCTTCTTCCGTGACTTAGCAAATCTCTGCAAACAGGTGGAATTTTTGGTTCTAAACTCTTACAGAAAACAGGTATAAGGGGTAGAGTATTTCCTCAAAAATATTGCCAGAATTGAGAAGCCTTTATTCAAAATTTTATTTTATTTATTCAAGATATGGTGAGAATTAAAAATATCAGAGTATGATTTACAATGTTGATTCACGAGGTCTTAGAAAAGAAAAATAACTGGGGATAACAGTTTACATTAAGTTGCAAAATAAAAGGTACTATCCACAATTTCTATTCCTCCTTCTAGTTCACTTCACTTAGAATAATTCCCTCTAGTTCCATCCATGTTGCCTCAAATGGCATGAGAGCCTGAGTAGTATTCCATTGTGTGTATGTACCACATCTTCTTACCCCTCTCATGTTCTGGGCCATTTAAGTTGTTTTTAAAACTTGGATATCATGGATACTGTTGCTATAAACATAGGAGCTTAGAGTTCCCATTCAATTAATGCTCGCTCTCCCCCTTGGAGACCATAATATACAAAGTATATATGGAAAGTCTCTTCAATCAAAGTTGCTGGGAATTGGTCTTCTGCATGCAAAAGAATGAAACTAGACCATTATCCCACACCCTACATGAAAATCAACTCCAAGTGGATAAAAGGTTTTAGGGCAAGATCTGAGACTGTAAAATGCACAGAAGAAACCATGGACAAAATGCTCCATGACACAAACCTCAGAAACATCTTTGCAAACTCATCACCAGCAGTAAGGAACAAAAGAGAAAGTTTATAACTGGGACATATCAAACCAAAAAGCTTCTGTATAGGGAACGAGACAGCAACTAAAATGAAAAGACACCCTACTGAATGGCAGAAAATATTTCCCACCATTCATCTGATGAGCTACAAAGATCTTCTATCTATCAACACAAAGAAAGCAAACAGTCCACTCAGAATATGAGCAAAATAGGCACTTGCTCATGCAGATAGTCACAAGATATGACAAAAAATTCATTATCGTTCATCATCAGGAAAATTCAAATAAAAATGCAATTAAAAACACAATGAGATACTGCACCTGTGAGAATGGTGCATATTTAAAAAGGCTTTACAAATAGCAAGTGCCAACCAGGGGGAGGGAAAAAATCCTCTTACACTGTGGTTGGAAATGTGCATATGTGGTTGGAAATGCCCCCATGGGAAGAAGGGTGTCTCAATTTCTGCTTCTTTTGTTGAGACTAGATCATCCCTATTTATTTGTTGTCACAGGCTCTGTCCACTGCCATCAATATTTGCTATTGATTTCTTAAATGTTTAGTATTGATTACATCAATTCTTTTATGGTTCTACCTTGTTTTGTTTCTTTTTCCTACCTCTGCTTCTCTGCTGAGACTTTTCATTTTTTCATTCATTTCAAGAGAACTTTTACCCTCCTTTCTGGAGCTGGAAGTCACTTTCAGTTATTTGCCTGATCATTTCTATTTTGGTCTGACCTGCCTCTTCCCCTGAATGTTAAGATTTTCTTGGTTCTTCCAAGGAATGGTGAATTGTATATTTAAATATTTTACTATTGTACTATGAGACTCCGGGTCTTTTAAAAATCCTGTGTATTGTGTTAGCAAACAACCCCTTCAGCTGGGTTCACAAATAAGGTGTAATTATCTTTTGATAGTCATTCAAATTTCAAAAGCTGTGTTTTATAAAAATTTTCATGTTTGTATAAACAGAGGAAAAGCTGGGTGTCTGATATTTTCCTACAGTTTCCTAAGATTTTGTTCATGTTTCCATTTTTTTTCTATTTTTTATATCAGATACCATCTATTGACCTACTTCAGTCTCATTGATTCTTCATTCTGCCATCTCCATCCTGTGATTTGATGGAGTGAATATAGATATTTTCATTATTCTTATTTTGACAACAGGACCAAATAGCTTAAGCATCTGAAAATATGACAAAGTGTAGAAAATAAACAGTGATATTTGAGTATCTAAATATTTGACTATCTCACTATCCCATTAAAGGTAAAAGAGAAAGAGCTGAAAATTTACCAGCTACCACTCAATAAGAGTTAAAATATGTAGCAGATAGCTTTGGATGAGTGTGGAATGGGCAACATATCTATTTATTTTTTATTAATATATTTAAAAATTATTATTTTTACATTTATTTTTGTTATTTTTTAATTAAACTATATATATATATATATGTGTGTGTGTGTGTGTGTGTGTATTTCACATCTTTGTATTCTGGGGTTTTCCCCTCCCTGATCGTTACTCCCTCTCCCACCCCCCCCAAGTTGTATACCTCAGTTTGTTTTTTACTTTGTTTTGACTTTTTCTCCTGGCCTTTTGTTTGTTTTTTCTATATCCCATATATTAGTGAAGCCATTTGGTTTCTCTCTTTTTCTTTCAGACTTGTTTCTGCTAATATGATTTCTTCTAGATACATCCAGGTTATAAATTCATCAAATCTGTCATTTTTAATTGATGAGTAATATTCCATTGTGTATATATAACACATCTTTTTCATCCATTCATCTGTTTTGGGACATTTGGGTTGTTTCCATGTCCTTGCAATTGTAAATAGTGCTGCAGTAAACATGCGAGTACTGGTGTCCCTTTGTATAAGATTTGGGGTCTCCTTTTGCTAGACTCCGAGAAGAGTGATTGCTGGGTCAAATGGTAGTTTATTTTCATTAGTTTGAGGGTTCTCCTCTCTGCTTTCCATAATGGCTGGACAAGTTTATATTCCCATCATCGGTGTAAGAGTGTTCTTTTCTCTCCAATTCCACATCAGCACTTGTTACCCATTTTTGTTTGTTTTGTTTTGTTTGATATGGGCCTTTATTACTGGTGTAAGATTGCATCTCAATGTGGTTTTGATATTGGGCATTGTATTTAATAGGTAAGTGCCTTTCTCCAGTCATTTTACTTATTCCATTTCCAAATACTATCTTCCATCTTGTTCCTCATGTGAATTTCTATACCAGTCAGTGCCTACACAGGATACAGAAATCATGAGTTATCTAAAAAAAGAATATAAAGGTTTGAAGATTAAATGCTGAAGAACTTAAAAGACACAAAGAGAACATTAAAAAATCATGACTTTGTTAATATCAGTAAAAGGTGACCACTGTATGACTAATAGGATACCGGATCTATTAATACTTAAGAGTTTGAAGGATAGCCCTGCTATCCTCTGAACATGGATGTTATCAGCTGATGCTGCTAACTCTGAACTCCCATAGGACTTTGGTAGAACTGGACTTCTGTTGGGGAGACGTTGACAAATTAATGTAGACATTGAGTTAAACTACAAGGACTAAACAACTGAAAACTGAACATAGCTGTTGTTTGGAATGTGAATTATTGCATCCAGGGAAAAGAAACACTGTCAGAGTGAAATTTCTAAGTGGGAAAGTAAAAGGGAGTTCACATGAAAAAGTAAATCCCTTACCTTCTAGTCTTCCTTGACCCTTACTGTCATGGTCTAGAAGGAGATGATAGAGTGGGAATGTGGTTAGTATATTCCTGGTCCCACATGACAATGTAATCATGTGGGGGCAGGGAGAAAAGATTTGAAATTGAAACAAAATAACTTAATATGTTGATGAATGAAAGTCACTGATAATGGAATTGATTGATTACATAATGACTGGCTAATGATTTGTAGCAGATATGTAAACACAGCTTTTGCTATGGAGTCAGATGAAGAAATATATTTAAAAACCACACTTTTCAAGAGATAGACACAAATAAATAAATATATATTTATTTATATATTTTATTATATATAATTTATAATATATAAAAATTATATATTTTTATAATATATAATTTATATAAATATATATTGTGTCATAAATCATGACACAAATATTAGTGTTATTTGTTTTTAATGTTATTTGCCTTTCCTTCTGTCAAGTGCTGAGTTCAGTGTAACTGAGTTCAGTGTAACAGTGTACTTGAAATATAAAATTTGGATTGTGTGCAACAGTACCAGAAAATCATTATTTTATTATTTTATATATATCCAAAAAGATGCACCTTGTTTAGCCTTCCCTAGCATGGTACTACAATATTGTGAAGGTGTGCAACAAACACTCAATTTGTTGAAGATGAATTTCAAAGCTAAGGTATCATAGACAAGATGTTTGTATCCCCACAAAAGCTTATGTCAAAACCTCAGATGTTGAATGGGTTCACATTGAAGCCCATGGACCCATAAATGGGACATAAAGCTGAGACCCGTGGAAGGTGCAGTCATATATGGGATGAGTGTGACTATAAAAGGGACCTTGGTGAGCTCCTCTGCTTCTTTTCCCATGTGATGACACCATATAAAAATGGCTGTGGATGAGTCAGGGAACTCACCAGGTAAAGGTTCTTCCAACACCTCCATTTTTGACTCTCCAGTCTCAGAAATATGTTTGCTGTCCTTAAACTACCCAGTTTATGGTAATTTGTTACAGCAGCACAAACAGACTGAGATAGAAGTCTTGCCCACTCAATGAGATAAAGGATGTGCATTTTGCTCCAACATCAACAAATAAGCTTTGAGAGGGGAAGGCATATGATGGGGCTTTTGGATTGTGTTTGAAGGGCACATACTAGTCTGGGACTGATTGTTAAGATAAATTTAAAAAATGGAGAGTGTGAACAGCATGATTTTATTTATCCATTCATGTTCTTTATCATTAATTTAATTATAATTACTGTATCTTCATAGTGGATGATTGGAATATCACAGTTTACTGTGACTATATCTATAGATATAACTATAATGATAGTTATGGATATAGGATATAGTACATATATATTGTTATATATTACTAGAGCTACTAGTTACACTGTCATATTGTTATAACTACATATATATAACTATATATTTATATAACTAAGTAACTATAGTAACTGTATTTTATGGGAGTATAGTTAGTAACTCTAGTTATCTATAACTATTTATATAACTAGATATAACTATATGTAACTATAACTATAGTTATATCTATAGATATATAGTCACAGTAAAACTGTGATATTCAAGCATCCCAGTATGAAGATGCAGTGATTATAATTATATAGTTATTATTATAGTTATATCTTTAACTATCTTTATATAGCTATAACTATATAAGTATATCTATATCATCTATATCTGTATCTCTCTCTCTCTCTATGTAGAGGCACTGAATTTTATAACTTCTAAGGTATGGTTTTGTCTTCTTGGTGATGATCCTTTCTTCAAACAGATCCTTTTGGGGAAAAAGCTCCAATCCCATGCATTCCCTTAAGACTCTGGGTATAGTTAAACGTTTGAATTCACCATGGTTGTTTTCCTACAAGTCTAATTAGTGGCATTAGAACTCAGCTGCTATGCCTCCAGACCAGAGTTGGATAAGATATCCTCTGATTCAGGGGAAAGATGGACCTCAGACATCTTCACCCCCACTGACCTCCTGTCCCTCGTGGCCATCATGTGTCCACTGATTGGCTCAGTCCAAGAGAACTTTTGCAGAGTGAGGAACAGAACTCACCATTGTTCTCGTCTAGGTGGAGTCAGTGACACTTGACCCCTGGACTTATGGCACAACTTACCACACACACACACACACACACACACACACCACACACACACACCTCCTCCCCAGGATTCATACGCACCAGTGGGGTTGGTGGTTTTAGACGACCAAATCTTTGATATACAATCCTTCTGCTGTTCTCAGTCTCTAGCTAAGAAGACTCATATCTTAAAACGTTTAACATATTTTAATGGAGATTTTGATTTCACTACATCACCCTGGGAAACAACAGGCACATACCTCTATTGATTGGGTAGCATAGGGGTATGCCACATCATTTGTTGTTGACTGGTAAGCTGGACACTGGATATGTGCTTTATGAGAACCCATTAGGAATTCCATCAGCAGACAGCCTTCTGGATGGAATGATTCAGTGGGGGGAAGGGGTGTGGTAGTACATGCACCCCCGTAAAATAAAACTAGACACACGTGAGGCACTCAATGACTATTTTTGAGTGAGATGCATATATAACACACTTCAAAGACACGTATCTTTGTCAAAAAGCATGTCTGTGAGGCAGAATTCTTTCTACCTGGGCTTTTTTTGACTCCACCACCAAGCTCTTCTTGACTTCGATCAGGGGTGAGGATGAGGCAGGCAGGCAGAGTAGAGTGGATTTCTGTTGGAATTTTCCCCAGGATGCATCCTTGTAAGTGAAGAGTTATGTGTTACAGAAACCCTCCCCCCCACCCCCCACACCAGTGCCATTATGGCTGTGCTCCTCTCTTCTAATTTAGAACTCTGAAAAATACCTAATTTTTTTGTTCTAGAGTTTACATCTACTAGTATATGAAAGGAGATCTAGATTAGTATATAGAAGTTATCACCTCCTAACTCATCTGGGAGATAAATATCGGACAATTGATAATCACTGACAAATTTAAATGGACAAAACTACACAATTTGCACTTAAAAGTAACCCAAAACTTTCTCAGGGTTACATGATGAACATCATTTTAAGAATTGTTTGTGATATTCTATACTGCTCTGAAACAACATACTAATTATTAGAATTAAACTGAGACATGAGTTCTTTTAGAATTAAGCATGAGAATCAGAATGATTCACATCTAGTATAACTTTCTGAAAATATGTAGATTTTTAGGTCTCTTAAGCAAGTCATTTGTTTAGCTTTTAAGGTTAACCCTTGTTTGGGTATATTTTTGAGGAAGCAGAATGATCATAGTATAGGAGATTTACAAAAATGTCTTATTCCTCAAAACTAGTCTATTCTTTCGCTTTATTTGAAATCCGAACCAAATTAATAACAACCTCTAGTTGGAGAGGTAGGAAGAACTATTTGGAAAATACTTAATTCCACTTTGCTTATACACAATCAACTCTATATTCTTAGGAGGCAGAATATGTCTGCTTACACCATGAATGTGGATGAGTTCAATTATAACACTTCTCTATGAGATTGAAAGTATAGTCTGACAAAGCATTTGTTTATAACTGTATATTTAGAGTGCATATACATAACTATATATAAAAACTGCATATAAACCCATAAAGTATTTAACTATACATATCAGCACATAATTATATATAACTCTATGTAGTTGCATGTACATCGCTATATATACTATACTCATAAGGTAATTAGCTTCTGTTTATTTTATTTCAAATTCATTATATTGTAGTTTTCATATATATTCATATATATACACACATACACACAGGCATAACTACTAATATTAAGATCAAGTTAATTCTTAGGTAAATCAATATTTAACTTTTCCAGCAGACCTCTACTATAATAAAATTGTCAAGCCATTTTTCCTTAATAATGACTGACTTCAGCTATAAATCCCTAAACTGGTCAATAACCTATAACCCAGCACCTCTCGAAATGGAATGTGGGATATTTATGTTTCCCCTGAGAACAGCTTGTGTGTAATGTCCCGACGCACTGTGCCTGCTAGCCAGCACCACCTTTCCTCAGCAGTCACACCACACAATGGGGCTGGCCTCTTCCCTTCTGTCCTCCCCTCCCCACTGTGAGGCTAGAGACCACTTTCCTTGGAAGGCTTGAATCACGCCCAACTTAACATATTAGGTGCTAGCTTAGCACACACAGCACTAAACCACACCACAGCTCATTAACCTTTAGACTATAAAAAAGAAAAAAAAAACACTTAAAAAATTCAGCTTAGGTTTCCATTTCAATAACAGGGTCTAGAACGAACAAAGAAGGAAAATGCAGAACCTTAGATTGTGTGATCATTTTGGAGAATTGTTCTCATCATTATTTGTCTAAAGTCATGGATAAAACATACTAAGAAAATTAGCTTCTAATTTGCTGTTTTAGCTCAAGCTCATAGATCATGTGTGTTTTTCACAATGATGTTAGATTGGCTTATCTATGGTGTGAAGTTATACTGAAACTTTACCCAAAGAAATGGTAGACTTTGTACATGTCAGGCAAACTCCAGATGATTGGAGATTCAGCAGAGAATAAAATAGATCTCAGCAGGTTACTCACAGAGTTCACATGCATTTTAGCACATAGTATAATCCTGTGTTGTTTGTACACGTATGCACATGTCTCTTAGTTTGGAGGGAAAGAGAGAGAGAGAGAGAACTGATGACACTGAAAATATGCAGGCACTGTGCTCATTGTTATGGTTACAAAAGAAAAAGAGACAAGCCTCTTAAGAAAATCTCAGTCTACATAGAAAAGTAGTAATTAGAGTGATAAAATTGTGTGTATTAATATGGCAGACTTAGATATGTGGTTCAGGAGGCAAAATCTTTCAAGAAAATACAGAACTGAGTTTGACTATTTAAAAGGTTGAGGCTTTCCATTTGCTTTCCACCACATCCTCCCTGTCTAGATGGTGGGTGCTTTTGAGGTGGAAAGGGTGCAATAACATACATTACATTAAAAAATACTTTATTTTATTAAGTCAGCATTGGTTTATAACATTTTATATAACTTAGAGATACAGGACCCTACCTCTTCAGATATACTAATATACCTGTTAAGAGCAACGAACCCAGTCTTAATCATATACAGTATTGCAAACTAATATAAAATGCTATCAAATAAACAGACAACAAAAGATTCATCTGGTCATTTGTTTCTTTTAGTACCTACTATGTGTCAGTTTCCTCTAAATGTCCGGGATTCAGTGATGACCACAGTCCCTGCTCTCCAGCAGAAATGAGACACTATCAATCACAGGAAATTAAATACCCGATTCACCAGATTCAAGGGTAAATCAAGTGAAGCAGAAGGGGGTGAGCGCAGAGCCTGATAGAGGGGTGATTTGGCAAAGTATAGAAAAAGGACAGACATGACTAGATTGGGCCAGTTAAGTGTAAATAGCCTGGTGTTTCTGCCCTGTAAGAGCAAGACAATGAATAGAGAGGTTTGCTGTAACCTCCAGAATCATGCTGTCACCCAGGAAGAGTGAAGACCTGAGTTCTGGTTCCAGAGAAGGGCTTGGGAAAGTGACTGCTGTGTACAAGAAAAGCCTGGGTGATGATCAGGACTCTACCCCCTTAACTTCCTAGACTGGGGCTGCTGGAACCAGATGTGGAACTCAAACCACCGGAACTTAAAATATAAAACCCCAGTGCTTACCGTGTGCAACTCTGGCTCGTGCAGTTTCTGTTGAGTGGATACTACCCTAAATAGGGCAGACATCACCAGGTCTTCTTTTTGTGTCTGCCTTTAAATGTTCTTTTTCCTTTTCCTTTCCCACTCCCAATGATACAGGGTAGTGACGCAGTAGAAAACTGTATGGGTGTCATACTGCCCTGGGTGGGCAGGGTCTGATAGAAAGGCCCAGAAGAAGAAGCTAGACAAAGGAAAAAGGAGGATAGAAGGATGAGCCAAAGAAAGGAGGGAAAAGATGAGAATGGCAGACTGAGAGAACAGGCCTGCGTGGCCTGACCAAGGGAAGCCCCCTGGAAGAGTGAGCTGGTGGTGGAAAGAAGCCACATGGTGGGGGAGTGACTGGCAGAGACATAGCTGGTGTGGAGTCAGATGCCAGAATGGCAGGTTGGGGTGGCCAGGGCCTGCTGAGGGCAGGCCTGGTGAATATGGCCAGACATGCCACCAAAGGGAGGTCTGGCAAAGGAAGCGCATGGAACTACAACAAGACAGCAGATTGGAAAGCTGAGTTTGCATCAGCATGTGTTGGAAAAGTTTGAAGAGCCATGGAGAAGTCACAACTTGGAACACCAGAGAGAGAGGAAGCACAAAGACTCTGAAGAAAGATTGGACTTTGCAGGATGCCTGAAGGTTTGGAGGGACACCATCTTGGACATGTGTTTAGTACTTTTGGACTAAATGGTACTTGGGGTAAATAACTGGTAACTTATGGCATTAAGGAGTTTTCATTTTCCTGGTTAATTTTTTTTGTAAGTAAAACCCTGTTGTTTAAATTGCTTTGTGACTTTAGTAACTGCTGTGCATAGGGAGGCAAAACCTGAAAGTGTGGATGACAGTGTTGGAGGCTTCTAACCTCCTTGACATGATTTCACCAATTTATTAATTTTTTATTTAATTTTTATATTTAAAATCTTATTTTTCTCTATGTGCTTGCTCCTGGCTCTATTGCTACTTGTTGGCTCTCACAGGTGAGGAGTCAGCAATTAGTCACCCGTTGTACCTGCAGATTGAACTTGGAATGTTAGGAACTGGGTGAGCTCATGGTTTTAGATCAGGTAAGCACATGCAGGCCTCCAAGACCATGCCTGACCTACAGTCTTCCAGCATTGAAGCTTCCTAATCCCTAGCCTAGCCTACAAAAGTGATGAAATCGTAGTTGTTGCCAGCTTCAGGATGATGTCAAAAAGACCAGGAAATAATCAAGTTTTTAATCAATAGCTATTGTTGTTGAAAAGTGACATAGAACTCACATAGCACAATAATTAATATTTGTTCAGAGACATTTAAATTAACTTGATGGAGAAAGAATAAAAGCAAGATTAATTAAAACATTCCCAGACACAAATATTCTTAATCACACAATATCTATTAATCTAAAGGAGCGTCGAAGAGTCCTCCATTCCCCAAATGCTTAGGTGAGGGAAAAGAAAGAAGCATATTATTCAAAAGTGGATTGTTCATGTGCTCCACATTTTTGTCTAGGATATTTTGCAGCTCATTTGCTTGAATTGAGTTAATTGAGTTCCTCATTTTGCATTTTATTTTGCTATTGTGAATACCAAAAAAAAAAAAAAAAGTCATCAGCTCTATTAATCTCACTATAGATAGAACAGTAAATCAATGGGAGACTTTTAGCTTTTTGTTGTAGTTTTTAATATTTAGAAAAGGTTTTCATTTTAAAGGAAACAGCAACGTAACATACTTGAATTGATTGTGACCAAAAGGTTTAGCCATTGTCCAGAGCAAAGCTGCCTTCATGGGGAAGCATTAGTGTCTTAATCTGAGCAGGAAATACTTGAGATAAAGCTAAAAATTTCTTGACAAAACAAAAATCAAACAAATTGTTGAAATTTACTGGCTTTTTTGTAGAAAAGGACAAGACAGTCTTTCCATTTTCCAAGGGATTAAAAAATTAATTAATGAGACCCCCTATTAAAATTTAATGATACTATAAGCTTTATTAAATAATAGCTGCAATGAATAGAAACATTTCAGATATCTGTAAGTTCATAATAGTCAAACATTCACAGAAATCATCTGGAAGAAAGAAATGGTGCATTATCTTGAAAACAAGCAAATAAAGGAAAACTATACATTTATTTTGGTATTTTTATACAACTATCTTTGGGGTAATTGAATAGATGGCAGATTTTTATACCAAAGTCATCAAATTATTTTTAAGATGAAACCAGTAAATCTAATCATTCACTGTGTGGTTGTCCAGAACTCTGAGATCTATACTAGATGAAATGTGTTCCATTGAAAAGAATCAACGTTCCTCTTAAGCAAAGCAAAAGATCAGGGACTGAGGGATTGCTGGAGAAGTGAGAAGAACAGGCTTGGAAAATAAACCAGTAGAGGCTACTTCAGGAAGCCAAGAAGCAGGAGGTCATGTACCTGTATTTCAGAAGAGACTATCTGGTGGGGTGCTGTGGACATAAGATGCTGATTTGATACTTAACTTGTTTTTATTAATTGCATTTTATTAGTTATGAATTTAACCAATAATTTATGGATCGTTTTTATTAATTATTAATTTATTAATTGATGTAGACATTGTTTTGAAACACCATATATGATTAAAGGGAACAGTTCACACCTCTTCAGCTGTGTCACTAAAACAGTTCATTGACTCCATTGCCTCCTTTTATTCTCGCCCCAACTCTAACCGTCCCCTCATTCTACAGGTTTATTTTGGTTTAGTTTTGTCAGTCCCCTTATTTTGTTTCCATGTAGGAGTGAAGCCATCAAATATTTGTCTTTCTCTATCTGATTTATTTTATTTATTATAACCTCTTCCAGTTCCACCCATGTGGTGACACACGGAAAGAGTCTACCATTTTTTTAAAGCTGGCCAGCATTCACACACACACACACACACACACACACACCACACACACGCACACACACACACTCACACACACCATCTTCTAAAATATGATCCTTTTCTTCCTCTCTCTCTCTCTCTCTCTCTCTCTCTCTCTCTCTCTCTTATTTGCTTTCTCACTTATTTACTTCAGACCCTGGACAAGAGCATCTTACTGGTTAAACCCTGCGTTCATGTGCGTTCGCCAAATCAATTTGTTTATTGTGTTGCTTAATAATGAAGCATTATGTATTTATGATTATTAATATGCATAATAATTTACAAATCAAAAAACAAATGATATAACAGAAAGCAGAGAGGTAGATGAAATTGTCTACCTAATAAGAGCCAGGTCTATCACACACTTTACCATTTTATTCTTACATCTCCAAACACTTCATGGAAGATACTCTTAGTATCTTTTAGAGTCTTATCATTTAGAGAGAAATATAAAGTTGCTTACCTGAAATTAGTAGGGTTTGTATTTATGCATCTAAATCTTGATGGTCATTAAATTCATAAAAGAATCTAGGAATAAAGAAATTATATCTTTTAAGATGTATGGACCTCTACTTATAAAATACACTTTATAAACCAACATTACCTCAAAAAAAAAAGAAGCAAAAGAAAAAGAAACCATAAGCAATCCATAGACTGGCTCAGAATGGCATCCATGAATCCAATTCACATTCTACATTCCATTATCCAGTTGCTATCCTCTCTTTTCGAATAAAATGTTCCCAGCGATTTCTGCAAGTAACTGAGCATCCATGTGTAGGAAACATTTACAATTTAGCAAAATATCTGCAGATTTATCTGGCAAGTATATTTACCCAATTTTACCAAAAATTGGGTAGGGTGATAAGTTTTAGCTTTTACTGTTAGGGAAAGAGAATTCCTGAGAAGAGGAACAGGAGAACTTTTTTCACAATATAAGGAAAAGACACAGAGAAAGCAGATTAAGGTTAAGGTGAAATATTGGGATCGTTTGAAGGTTAATCTGGGGAAGAAATTTGGTCTGGAAGTTCTAAATTTGGGAAATTGTATATTTGAAAACCATGGGATTATTTTTGACTAGGGTGATATTGAAATAATGCTCTGCCTCAGAAGCATTCATTTGACAAAATGTCATTAAATTTTAAGCTGTCATATGATTTTGTAATAAAAAAGTATGCATCATGTTTTCTATTCTTTGTGTAAAGGCACAAAACAGTGTTGTTCATTTTTTAAATTAAAATAAACCATGTACAAGACATTTCCTGTGGATATTTTTAATGTAGATTGTCATCCTTAAGCTTATGTAAAGTAAAAATATCACACATAAAGCAAGATTTACCTTTTCTAAAGAGTTGATCATTCATTTCAATTAAAATTGGCACCTGAACATGTAAAAATCTCCAAAGTCATTCTGCATTTTAACTTGCTTCCCAGTATTCATTTAGAGAACAAGAAAGGTAACCAGGGAAAGACAAATGACTTTAGCAATATCAAATTATAAATTGGTTTCAAAGTTAACAAAAGTCAAATTTGACTCTTTGAACTCCACCCAGTTACCATCCTGTCTCCTGGCTGCTTGGATACAAAAGTTCTCACAGAAACTTCTGGACGTAACTGTGCATCCTGCATATAGGAAACTATTGCAATTTAGCAACAGCTCTGCGTATTTGTTAACAGATTATATTTATCCAACTTTTGTGAAAGTTGATAAGGCTGCCATCTTGAAAACATCACCATGAATCTCTCTACTGAAGTCATTAACTTTATGTCTGATTCTAGCATGTGAAGTGTTAAACAGATCAGCCCCTCATCTAGATATCTAATTCCACTGACAGTCAAAAAATCATATGAAGTGACATGACTTTTTAATCTTTCTATACAAGAAGAACAAAGGAATATTTATTTTTGAAACATTTAGATTCTTTAAAGAAGACAGGAACAAAAAAAATCAAGAGTATATGTTAGTTCTTTTTAATAAAAGTTATAATATTGCCATTATTGCTATACATAATCCACTTCTATTTTTCTTTAAAAACAACGGGAGAAATATAATCTTGCTTATTTTTCCTCTCTTAGCTAAATAGATTGCGTAGCTTTTTGAAAGGGTTAAATAATTTCCTCCTCTTCTGCACATTTTTTTTCCTTTTGTGTACGAGGTTCCCCACTCACCATAGCTCTGTCCAAAAGGAAATTAAAATGAAATACATCAGGCATGCTGGGACTTCACACTTCGGAGACTTACAAAGCAATATGGCCTGGTTAAATTGATTGTCACTTTAACTGCCCACAGCTACTCTTCAGGAAGGGGGCTTACGGTTTTACTGTTCTTAACGGGACCATATCCCTTTTCCAATGGCTTAATTTAGGTTGTGCTGAAATTCCTATTAAAATCAGAGTCATTAATATTTCATTAAAAATACCCATGATGTCAGAAGTAGCCACTCCAGGTCTGCCAAGTTACAAAGAAAACTACCTTTTCTTCTGACAGTCAGATACCCAAGCCTACGTTTACATTTTTTTTTCCATCAACTTGAATGAAACAACACAAACAAAAGGAGGTATATATCAAGTGACTGACATTGTCCTATGCTTTGATGTCTTTCAGTTGTACCATTTGCTCTTGATGAAATCATAAACTCTAGCTCTCGGGATGTAAAATTATCAACAGATCAGCGGGGTGACCATTTAGATATCTCAGTTTTGCAACCCAACTTGCAGCATTTGACAAATGGATGCAGGTTCTCCCTATGTGGAGTGTACTGAAAAGATTTCATTTTGGTAAAAGTCCTAAAGCCGAAGCCACCTTATCACAGAGCTGACAAAGGAGCGCATGTATAGCATTTCAATCATAACTAAAACGTATTCTTATGCACTTAGTCAACTAGCTATTTCTTCTTCTTATAGAGGAATTCTTGTTCTAGTATCTGGTTTGAGGTTTTGATTTTTTAGTATTTGCTTCTAGAAAGAGACTTCCAGCATAGTCAAATGAAATGAGATCAATCTCTCACTCAGATGACTCAACTTTCATTCATGTATTAGTTGAAAATATAACACATTCTTCTAGCTTACGGTCTAGAAGTCTAGATTCTCTTCCACTTTATCATATTCTACATTTTAGTCTATCCTGTGACTTATGAATATTCTAATTTTCAGCATGAGTGTTTTCTCTATGAAATTCCATATGAGCAACTATCTACCTTAGAATACACTTCTTCACCCCTAAACTCAAGGATCTTATTCTACTGCACTCTCCCCATAACAACTTAGAGTTACTGTAAGGAACTGGAAGTCTTCTTGCTAGCTTGTTTGCATGCTCTCCTTAGCAAACACCATCATCTCTTATAATTTAAGTCCCCATCATAGTTTGTTGCTCTTGATATACTCAGAAAATAAATGACATGGATAATTTCCAGTATGGAGAAATGCATGAGGTGGTAACTTTCTCAGCAAACGTTACAGAAGAATATTTGCTACAAACAGAAAGGGATAAATCATCTTGCTGAGGGATTTGCAAATGACAGTAAAAGCCTTTCCAGATTTGAAGCCATTATAGGTAAAGGAAGCATCTAAGAAAGGACTGTGTGAGTGTAAAGTGAAATATAAACAAATCACCTCTTCTTTCCAGATTCATTTGCATTGTTTGAGTTAAGTTTTATATCAACTTAACAGTTCTCTTGAAATTCCTTGGACAAAGTTCAAGAAAATTCGGTAGGAGGCGACATAATTCATGGCCTCCTCAAATGAGAGCACAGTATTACCTAACATCATTCAAACTAATAGTGACAAATGCTGGTTAGCATGGCTTTCCACTTCCTCCCTGACTTTGTCTACTCTAGCTTCCTGAAAAACAAGTCATTTCATTCTCAGTTAGATAAAATGTGGTCACTCCTAAATGCTAACAGGAAGTTCAGATAATCTGTTTCAAATTTTATTCACAAGTACTCCATTGCACATAGGGTGTGAACTCTACAGATTTCCATATTCTGAAATATCAAGCCAAAGAACACAAATTATAAAACTAAACTTTAATTTTACCATTATGTATCTGAGTGAACATGGATTAAGTTTTATATTAGGATGTTTATGGTCTTTAAATCATGCATGATAATTCTGGAGGGTAGGAAATGGTCAGTAATTCTAAACAAAAGAGTAATTTATCAAAAAAATTTTTTGAGTCTTTTGTAGAGCTTTCAATAGCTTTTCATGTGCATGTATGAATGTTTCTTTTTTCCCCTGTTTTTAATATAATTTTAAGGCAGAGTCAAACATAAATACTGATTTGAAATCAGTAGTTTAAAATTTTTTACAATATGCTACATTGCCCTTAAAATCTTTTAAATAGAAACATAACGATGATATTTTCATCCTAAACACATGTCATCAGGACAGAAAATCTCTATCATAATGATTTCGATTTGCTGTCAGATCATAGAATAAAAACACTGTATGTAAATAAAAGGGATAGGGCTGTGTTTCCACAAAATTTTACTTACCACCAAAAATATCAAACCGATTTGATACAAATACAATAGTTTGCAGACCCACTTTTAGGATGCTGCCTGCATATTTCTTAGAAACTTGGAATCTATAAGCTTTTAGGAATAAAGAAGGAAAGAACACTAATAATCATTGCAAGGCAACAAAAATCCAGCCAAAGCTCACAATTTAAAAGCAAGACTCTTAGCAGTAGAGTGATAAAACATGGTAAAATGTTAGTAAATATTTGAAGTAAGGTTCTAACATAGGATATGTCAAACTTCAAAACCTATACTTTGGCAATTTCATCCTGTTACAGTCTCCAAGTAATTGCCACCAATGCAATAAACAAATCAGAAAGTAATTAAACACACCTACTTTAAAAATTTGTTTTATATAATCTCCATGCCCCTGCAGACATATGCTTAAGGAAATATGATCTGTTTAGGAAATAATCAGGACCCAGAATTGGGTTCTGTTTCACAAAATTCAGTTTAAATGTCCCAGTGTAAGTGAAAGTTTTCATGTCTGTAATATAATATGCATACATGCATTTCTTTCCCATCTGAGGAAATATATTTCTCAGTTGATTGCTTAATATCTATGTGTTGATAGTAATTTTGAAATACAAAGTTTCTCAATTTTACATATTCAAAAAGTTTCTCAATTTTACATATTCAAAAAGATGCATCATTTTTATGATTTCATTCATCTACTTTTGTATGGCAAGACTTGCCCCCCACTAAGATCAGAAAGTCATTCATAATTTATTCTAATTCACTTTTAATTACCTTTTTCTTTTTCAGTTGATTATATATATATTTTTGATTATATATATTGATTATATATATTTTATATATATTAATTATATATATTTTATTGATTATATTGACTATATATACTTTGATTATATATTTTTTTCTTGCATTGTTGCATATCCCAAATTTCTCCTACCACCATGTCACCTCGAACCATCACCATCATCCATCCCCTGATTTCACCATCTCTCCGACCCTTCCTTCCCTTGCTCTATACTTTAGTTGTGTTGTGAGGTAGAGAAACCAAACAAAACCATAAATTTTATTAACCTGAAATTTATTTGAATATATAGTTTGAACTTGGGTTCAAAACAAATTATTTCCTATAACTAAGTCATAAGTTGCATTTCCTGTAACTAGTTGTGACTATTTGTCCAAATCTTTCCCCAAAGGTTTTGAAAGACCATTCTTACAAAAACTAAGGTTTTATAGGCACTGAAATTATTTTGGGCAAATTACTTTCTGGTTTCTTAACCAACACCCCACTCCTTCCACAGTATCCATCTTTTACTTGCTCTAGTTTGAAACAATATTTGACCACCTTTTCTCTCCTCAATGTTTTTGCACAATTTTTTCATGCTTATTTTTCAAGCTGCACTTCAGATTTTATTTGAATTGCTTTCATTTAGTAAAACCTTTGGCCTAGACACAGAGCAAATGCTTCCAACACAATGTCAAGTTGAAGAATGAGTATTAACATGTTCTATGCTTAGTCAGCTGGAGGGAAAACAAAACTGGGATGGGCCAGAGGACAGGGTATGTACAGGCCACGATCAACTTCCCTGACCTGGCTGTGGTACATTTTTCTGAGCCTACACAAAGTCTAGTCCCATGGAGATTTTTCACATCTTTGTATTCCCAGGGGTTCACCCATCACCTCCCCTCCCTGACTGCCTCCCACCTATCCCCCTACACCCAGTTGTGTACTTTACTTTGGTTGTTAGGTTGTTTTGACTTTTCTTCCTGGCCTTTTGTTTTTTCTATATCCCATAGATTAGTGAAACCATTTGGTTTCTGTCTTTTTCTCTCTGACTTGTTTCTGCTAATATGATTCCTTCTACGTCCATCCATGTTATCTCAAATTCATCGAATTTGTCATTTTTACTTGATAAGTAATATTCCATCGTGTATATATACCACATCTTTTTCATCCATTCATCTGTTTTGGGACATTTGGGCAGTTTCCATGCCTGTGCAACTATAAATAGCACTGCAGTAAACATCCAAGTACAGTTGTCCCTTTGTGTAAGTATTGAGGTCTCCTTTTGGTAGATTCTCAGAAGAGCGATTGCTGGGTCAAAGGGTAGTTCCATTTCCATTAGTTTGAGGGTTCTCCACTCAGCTTTCCATAGTGGTTGGACCAGTTAACATTCCCACCAGTAGGGAAGAGTGTTCCTTTCTAACCCCCTTTTTTTTTTTTTTTTGACGTGGGCCATTCTTACTGGTGTAAGGTGGTATCTCATTGTGGTTTTGATTTGCATTTCCCTGATTGCTAGTGATGTTGAACATTTTTTCATGTGCCTGTTGGCCATTTGTATTTCCTCTTTGGAGAAGTGTCTTTTTAGTTCTTTTCCCTGTTTTCTAACTGGGCTTTTTGTTGGTTTTTGCTAAGTTGTTTGAGTTCCTTGTGGATCTTCGTTATTAAACCCTTATCAGTTTTGTGGAGAGCATTGTTTTCCCCCTTTCAGTTGGGTTTCTTTTAGTTTTGTTTATTGTATATTTTGCTGTACAGAAGCTTTTTTAGTTTTATGTAGTCCCAGCTATTTATGTTTTCCTTCCTTTTTTTTGCCAGTTGTAGATGTGTCAGAAATGGATTTCTGAAGTGTAGTTGATGGAGGGTTTTGCCCAAGTTTTCCTCTATGCATTTTATGGTTTCAGGTCTTACACCCAAGGCTTTTATCCGTTTTGAGATTTTTTTTTTTTTTTACATAGTGTGAGGGGACTGTCTTGTTTCATTTTATTTTTTTGTATATCTTGGTAACCTTCAACCTTCTGGCTCCATAGATTAGGAAGCCTTTGGAGTTGAAAAAGTTCATGTCAAGTGAGTGAGCAACTTTTCTTCTTTAATCACTCATTTTCTGTCCCTGGATAAGCTCTGAGACTATATTCATTTCTTTCAGGTTGCCATTTTGCCAGAGGAGGTGAGTTTGCAGGAGGGAGGGTAAATTTGAGTGTTTCTTCCAGCTGGAGAGAGCAAGTTTTCTTTTTCTTTTTTACTTTAACATTTATTATTTTAATTAATTAATTAATTAACTAATTTTGTGGAAAGACAACAAGTTGCAGATAGGTATACATATTTCAATACCATAATTACAAAATTAAAAACCATGTAAAATAATATATTATTTACTCATATGTGTGATTTAAAAGTTTCAAATACCACAGGAATGATAAACATCAAATTCAGTGTACTGGTTATTATTTCTGGGAATGTATAATGGGGAATAGGATAGAAGAGCTGTTCATAGAGAATGTCAGCTATCTCTGTGATGGCTGATTTTTTTTTAATTTTGCATATGTATGTATGTGTATATATGTGTGTGTGTATTTATATATATATGTGTATATATATACACATATATATATAATTACATTTTCATAACTCTTTTTCACAAAGAGGAAGAGAGATTCAAAGGAGAGCATTCTCTGTTGTCTTTGTTTCCAAATGACTGCACACACTTCTAGTTCTGCTACTTTAGCAGGAAAGCAATAAAAAAGAATGGTGTCCATTACACCATTGTTTTGTTCTCTCTCTTGTTCATTCTTAAGTAGGGCATTTGTGGATTCATTGATAATTGTTTCATGCAGTTCATTGTTCTATGCCTTGATAGAGAATCTAAGAAATTGTATAAAGATACTTGTTGCTATTTATGTCTGGCTAAGAAAACTTGTTGCTATTTATGTTTGACTAAGGACCCTTGCCTTATTTGCCACTAACCATTGGTTTCATAAACCTTGTTTTATTATTTTTGGAGAGGATACTTTATAAGTCTAAGCTCCCAAATTACCTTATTTCTTTCAAGTTTCTAATTTATATTTTAACTCATGAAAGTGTCTTTTTAACAGGAGTTTTAACTCATTCATATTTGTTGTCATCACTAGTCATTTGTTCTTTGGATATCAGGCTTATTGTTTTCATTTTCATGTTTTCATTTGGTTGTCACCATAGGTTAGAATTAACTTTTCTAAAGCTATTTAACAAGCAACTTCAATCATACAAATGATAACCTCTTATTTTTTGAAAAAATATATATTTGATTCTATTTTCTCTGTACCAGTTTGAATGATGCAATTGTATTCATTGACTATCTTTTAAAATGAGGAAATTAAGAAGTTTTAACTCCACCTAAAAACACCTTGATTGTGTGTTTGTGATGACTATTTTGTATACTATTTATAATATATAATATTATATTAATATTTGTATAAGTTATGATAATGTCACTTTTTTCATTATTATTTCAAATATGCTTTGTGATTTCCACCTGTAACATTATTCGAGAAACTGGCAATTTTCAGGGTTTTATTTTGATTTAATTAGTTAGCCATTGTCTTCATTTGGCTGTTTTTTAAAGAAACCCACCTGTTTCTCTTTCTTCTGGTTTTGTATTTGGATTGTACCCCATTTGGTATTAGAAATCCTTAGTAATAACCCATTTCCTTTAAACTAATATTCATAACCCCATTGTCTTCTCGTGGTTAAACCTGAGGAGGAAGATATGAAGGCGTATTAATTTGATTTATTGTTTACTTATATTTTTGATTTTTCTTTATTCTTTTAAGGGCAGAATATGTTGGTCTATTTTGATGACTTTTTTTTGGTATATTTTCCATATATACATTCTTCAAACTCAGGTCTTTCACTCAACAATTTATTTCATTCTATTCTGATTATAATTTCCCCTTATTTTCTAGTCTTTTCTTCTGGACTCCAGTTATCTCTTTTTCCATAAACCCTTCTCTCCCTCTTATAAGGTATATGCAATATATCTCATTTAAGTCATCCTCCCTTGGATTTTGTGTTAGGTCAGTCTTACTTAATAAGAATGAATCTGATAGATATGCATTTCCAGTAGCACTTCAGCAATACAGAGTGTGAGACAAGCTGACTTGTCCAGCGATGGCATTTTATCTCTGTAGCCGTGGGCAGCTGTCTTACAGGCGACAGATATCAATGAGCTTGGTTCTGTTATGCTTGTCTTCAATCCCTGAACACCATATGTCCATGTCTGATACCCCTTCTGGTGCTGCTGCCTTGAAATATCACTGACAAATCCTGCCTGACCAAGTAGAAACCTCCCTGTCCCACACACGTCTGTCTGGTGTATCTCCTTCACAGTTTCTTCCAAATGCACAGGAGAAAATCCATTAGGAGAACTTGGTATCAACCCCTAGTCATATCTTGATGATAAATCTTAGACTCATGTTTCTGAGTTTCACATTTTAGGATGATTTTAGCAACATTCCCCCAGTTTAAATTCTCCTAATCTGGTTTAGCAGAAGAGTATGTGTTTTCTCTTGATGGCATCATAGCTTTACAAAATACATTAGAGAGTCTTCTGGCCTCTAGTTAGAATAATCTTTTCTATCATTTGCTACAAAGCAGTGGTTTTCCGTGTATAATACCAGGATAGAAATTTATTTTTTTTAATGTTTTGACTTGATTTTAAACCAGTATAATTTAGACACCTGTTTAAAATACCGACTTACTGAAAATTCTTGACTCTTAGTAGTAAGGGGTAATTGCATTTCTTAACTAAATGTCTAGACAGGAAGGAGGTACTAGTTGTAAATAAATGTATGTTTTATAATGTACTTTGCCACATCTTAGCTTCTAAGTTATATGCCCTAGCATGCAGCTTAGATCCTCCCTTCAGAGTCAAGATTCTGCTGATCTAGCTCCCTACCTATTTCCCACTGAGGGCTCACAGCTGTCTCTCCATAGGCAATGCCTTTTGTTCGAATGAGCTATGCTGCCCAAAGTTCCTTGGGGCATCGCAGAACAACACTTAGAGTTCAAGGTTAAATTGAGATGTGCCAAGAATATAAAATCCACACCAATATCTAAAAATGAGCTTTAGACATAAATGTAAAATAATTATAACTTGAGAGCATGATTCTGTTTACCTGTAAATTCTAAGTACATCGAAACAGTAAAATATATCATTATAATTAGCTTTATCTTTTCTCTTTTTTTAAATTGACCACTAAAATTCTTGAAATATACATGTGGCATACTTTATGCCTACCACTTTAAAATTCAAGGACTATGATAGAAATCTCCCAAAAAATGGGACTGAGTAGTTCAGAGAATATTTTCCAGAAAGCTGACAAAGAGTTGAAAATGAAAGAGGAAAGGAAAGAGAGAACTCTAGGTGAATCAGAGAGGAGATAAAGTAAATAAATAAAAAAATGAAAATGATAATAATTATAGAGAATTTCCCATCAGAAAATGGGTCTTTACTTTGAACATGTCTCTAGTTAAGAAATAGCAATAGATACACTGCTGTGAAATTCAAGCATAAAGGAATAAAACGAATAAATGAAAGTCTTATGGGAGAAATAAAAGTGATCACATATTAAGTATCTGAAATTTGGCTTGTCAACACAAACCTTGATTACTGAGTGCTAGGAGTGTATATCAAACAGAGAGCAAAGCCCAAAGATGACAGCTTTGTATTAGGGGTAGAGGACATTAGTCCTGATTAAACAGAGGTTTTGATGCTGAAGTGGAGAGAAGTGTCCAAGATTCAGGAGTTGGAGGTGGGGGCCGGGAGGAGATACATTTAATTAGTAAAGTGCTAGAATCTGGGCTTAAATCCCAGACAGAATGAGTGACAGGATTCTAATGTGCTTTTTTTTTTTTTTAACTAAGCTGACTTAAAATTAAGGGAATTTTTAAGTATACTAGCAACAAATGATATTGATAGAATTACGTAAGCATGACGATAGATGAACTCTCCAAATTATATTAATATATTGATATGAGAAAAGGGGAAATATGAGTGTGTATGCAGCAAAGTCATGCCCTTCATGACTGTCTAGAGGCATCTGATGTAGTGTCTGCAATAAATGCAAATGTACTGATAACAATTTACATGAATATAATTTATTTATTAAGATATTTGATAAGAGGCAGATAGCTAGCTTGATTATGAGTGGTTAGAGAGGCAGACAGGTGGACAAATGGACAAACAGAGATAGATAGGTATGAGAAACAGGAGGACTGGGATGGGGAAAAGAGTGATTTTCTTATAAACATTCGGTACCATTTATTGTTAACTCCATGTGATGAATGGGATTATTGTTGTCCCTTCTTCACTCCTTTATGAAAACCACACCTTTTTGAAACTGGAGAGTCTTCCACTATGGACAGAGGAAGTTTCCTCACCCTCTACTATGAGACTTGGACATACTTCCACGTGACCTGCCTTTGAACAGCAGCGAACATTCAGTAAAGTTGCTTATAACATGGCATCATGATCAGGTTTGAGCATGTGCACGCCTCTGAGAGATGCCCAGAGTAGATGAGGAAACTGGGTGTCAAGGGAAATGAAGAGGGAACCTGTGTTATCAACTTGAACCCAGTTTGCCACATGGAGTCAAGCCCAACTGATCCCTGTCAAGTCCTGTAAAAGGCACAGCTAAGCCTTCAGCAAAGAAGGAGGGGGAGCTACAGAAAGGCAATGTGAGAAGCCACCATTATGGGAAATTTGATTTGTGGTGGAAACCGTGGAGAGCTCCGAAGTGGGTTCATCAAGAATTATCTAATACTCTCTGCGGATGGTCTGTATGCTGTAAGTAAATTAATACAACTAATTTAAGCGCTAAAATAATTTTAATTAATTGTTTTAATGAAAATTAATTTAAATTCATCAAATACTTTAAAATAATTTTCGAATGATGTAACTAATCTTACAATAATTTTAAAAATAAAAATATTTGATTTAATAATAACTAAATAACTAATGATGATTTTAAAATAATAAAAATGAATATAATAACAAAAGAGGAATGTGGGGGGGGGATAGAACCCCAGACATGACACGACTAGCCATGTTTCTACCTGCTGACTCCATGCTGATAATACTGAATCTGTTTTTCTTTTCCCAGTTGCTGCACGAATAACCAGACCGAGCAATCTCTTGGATCGCTCTTTTCTGAAAAGCTGGAACTGTTCCTATCATCACCATCTTCTTTCCTTGGGTCAGCTGCTCTTCCCTTTTGAAGAAGAGTGCTTCATACTTCTGATCCTTAGGCTGTGTTTAACCTCCATGTGTAATACAGCCTTTCATCCTGGTGTGCCTTGATTTCCCTGTGTGGGGACATTGCCCAGCTCCCACCCTGCATCCCCTCATCCCACTGTTGAAAGGGAAGTTGATGCAGTAAGTTTACAGCGGCATGAAATCACAGAGCTGAAGAGGTCATGGAAGGGTCCATGGGTACAAATCACAGAGGGATTGAACAGGTTTGGAAGGAAAGATAAGTCCAAGATGTATAAAACAGAGTACACAGGGGTTGTTTTTCTGGTTTGTGAACTAGAAAATCACTTTGAAGGTCCCCAAAGGGACATCGATGGCTTCCTCCCCCATGGAGAAACTTTCCTGTCTTAACAGAAGCAACATAAATAACATTTCTATTATAAGAAAAGACCGGCCTCTTATTAAGATCTATAAATCAACAGTTATTTTATTTTCACAAAGCAACCCCCAAATGTAATTTTAAAGTGAAAGCATGTTTAAAATGGCATTGGAGTACATATAATTTATATTCTGAGTATAAACATGGCACTGAAATATCTACTTTCGTTGAAATGATTTTTAGGGGAATATACGATTTGGCCACATAGGAAAAAAACAGCAAGAGAGGATAAAATATGGAACTTTGAAGAACTATCAATTCCTATGAATATTGTGCTAGTGTACTGAAAAACATTAACATCACAAGGGTCTAAGATCAATACCCGTCTCTAGCCTGTGTCTCTTACAAATCACATACTTTTATTTTGTTTTTGTTTACCATCATATACTTTGTGTTACCACAGGTGTTTAGCATACGGCTTATTTTCAATATATGTTTGTTTGAAAAATGAGTTAGTGAATAACGCTAAGGTAAGAGGTCTTGAGAGGGGAGAAACTTTCCTCAGCTCAAACAATTTGTGGCCAACTCAAGAAAAACCTAGTCTGTTGACTCCAGTATAAATGTTCCTTTCATCAGAACTTGTGTGTGCACGCGTGTGTGTATGTGTGTGCACCCAAACACAGTTGCTCTTTAACTTAAGATGAGGTTATGTTCCAATAAGCCCATAACATGTTGAAAATACATCAACACATTTACATTATGGGATGTCTTGGCTTAGCCAGTCCACCTTGAACATAATCAAGCACTTACAGTAGTTTTCAGTGGGCAGTGGTCTTGAATTTCCGGAAAAGTACTTGGCTTCCTTTTTCTTTTAGAAGCAGAAGAGCTTCTACTTGTCTTGGTGTGACAGTTTCATGGTTTATCTCCTTGCACTATACCTTTCTCTTTACAGGGATGATTACATGAATAATGGAAGACATTTGTTAAAGCAAATTACATGTGGTGATGTGGCTAGGTCACGGGATGCTCAGATATTTGATGAAACATTATTTCTGGATGTGTCTGTGAGCATGTTTCTGCATAAGATGAGCACTGCATCAGTAGACTGGATAAAATAGATGGCCCTGGCAATGCAAACAGTCCTCATCTCATCCTGTCCTTTAAGAATCAAATAGAATAAGGAGGTTCAGTAAGTAAAGGACATTTGCTATCTCTGCCTGACACAGAGCTCATACTTCAGTCTTCTGCACCCAGATTCAGATAGAAGCTAGAATTTGGACTGTCTTGAGTCAACTTGCCAACTACTGAACTAGAACATCCCATTCACAACCACCATGTGATGCAATTGTCTAAAATAACTTTCTATCTCTGTCTCTTCATCTGGCCAATTCTGTTTCTGTATTATTGGAGAACCAAGATTAGTGTGTTATCTTATCCATTTGGGAACTTCTTTATGTAGAGGAAAGTTTTCAGATATTTTATTTCATTCCACTCACACTTACCAAGCCTGGATATGTGTCTAACCTGGTATAATCTGCTCTGTTGAAGGAAGAGATCATATCACAGTTACATGGAGAGGTAAGATCTAACCATCAAGGGAAAGGATCTGTCAGTTTGTAGAATGGCATTTTTGAAAATTCAAGTCGTCAAATGCCTACTATATTATGGTATTACCTTTTTGAGCATCCATGACTTTTTATAAATAGGGGTCTACATTCTCCTAGATATAACAAATATAGAATATTACTAAGAAAAATAGAATAATTTCATCTTAAATTTTACCCATTATACTAATCTTTTTCAAAATTTAAAGGCATTTATTCACTTATCACTTAGAGAAAGGGCATATATTTATTCACTATAACTATGAATTTTCAATTACAGCAGGTGAAAGTAGCTTTAAAACTAACTTGTGATTTAACTAAATGGTTTAGCTCTTTTTTTCTTCTCCATATCATATGTTTGCTTATCACTGATCTTAAATCACCAATTATGAGCAAAGCTTTCCATTTAGTAAAAATCACCAATTCATTTAAAATGATTAAATTATGATTAGTATTTCTGATTACTTAAAAGTTATATCTGAGTGTCTTCTCATCCTTTATGTCACTAGACAAGCATATCTGAGAAAATGAAAATGCTACATCTTTTCAAGGAAGAAAAAAACATAAAACTGTTCATCTAGACAATTGATATAATAAAGAGGAAACAAGTAGAATTATTTGTTTAAGTATTTTATCATCTGGATGTGTCCCTATAATTTAGAAATATCTGACAATATTAAGCATATTTCTAAAGTTTAAAGGCATATACTTCTTTAAACAGAACTACATGAAGGATAAAGTGTATGCCTTATAATTGTGGACTCAAATACTTAATTACCAATCTAATCCCCATAGACTAAAATAATGGCAGTATGGCTGTACAGTTATTGCTGCAAGATTTAGAACATATTTAACTTTATGAATACTGCTGGGGGTTGTAAAACAGTATCCTTATAAATCAATTCCTTTAGAAAGAATGACTACATTTTAAGCCTCTGAACACTAAGTGTTAGGGAAAACTACATCCATTTATACCTATACTCACACATATGCTGGCAGGAAATATGCAATCTGTCCAGAGTCAATAAGAGCAAATAAAGTGGATATTGATGTTCTACTCATCCAGGCTGTCAATGTATCTTCAAGGCTAATTCATTTCCAGAAAATTCTCCATTTTTTCTTCCCCTTCATCTCCTTTAGTGATTCAGCAAATTTTGACTCATTGGAATTGAAGTCTCAAGACTAATCATGTAAGCCTGTTTGAATTGATGATGGAAAATCCTTCCATGTATAACTCATCCTCATTTTCCATCCCTGTTCCCATGACATATGCATATTGTTTGTGTTGGATTGATAAATTGTGCTGATAAGTTAATTGAACTGAATCCTGCCCATAAACATGTATGCAACTTTCACAGGGGTCATTTGAGGGTGTGTGTGTGTGTGTGTATAAGATTGTTGTGGGGAGCAAGCTGGAGTAAGAAGTTGGCCTCCATTGAAATTCAAGACCCTAAAACTCTTGAATTAGAATCAGCTGAATATGAGATTATATTTCAGCAAAGGACAAATTGGATTTGTAGTTTGAAACATTCAAATCTGGAAAAAAGCATAAATGGTTTCACTGGCAAATTCTATACAACATTTATGAAAGAAAGCATACAAATTGTACACAATCTTTCCTGAAAGCAGAAGAAAGAACATATTCAATGCATTTTATAAAGTTAGCTTTACCCTCAAACTAAAACCAAGAAGTGAATTACAAGGGAAAAAAAACACAACAGATCAGCATTTGTTATCTAAATTGTCTTAAATTCATATCAGGACTAACTCCTGCCTTCCATAGCATGATGGCATTTGAAGTTGGGGCATTTGTGTTAATTCAGATTGGGAAGTTTGGGACCTGGATTCATAGTATTGATATACTACAAACTGGAGAATCCTTGCTCTCCCAATATGTGAACAAAATTAATAGTTAATGTATTCAGTCACTAAAATTTGGAGTATTTTGCTACTCAGAAATCACTAACTTGAATGAAGGAAAACTTTTCTGTCTTGAAGCATTGAAAACAGGAAGCCTCCGTATAGCAGGCTGGACTGAATCTAACCCTGCTTCTATCACCACCCTTTAACTTTCCCTAAGTATGTGGAAACCAGAATTTCCAAAGCCAGAGCATAGCCTTTCTCCTTCTGCCAAACAAAAGGAACCACAAGAGCATCTTTACCCAACTCCAGGGTATCAGATAGGTAGCAGATATCGATATCAATATCTTTTTTTTTTAGACTAGGTATCACTATGTTGCCCAGAGAACCGCAGACTCACATTGGCTGGGGTACCACAGACTTAAGCGATCCCCAGCCTCAGCCTCCCAGGTAGCTAGGATTACAGGCGGACACCACCACACCCAGTTATTTTTTGAAGCTACGTCTCACTATGTTGCCCGGGGCGGGTCTTGAACCTGAGTACTCAAGCGATTCCTAGCCTCGGCTTCCCTTCCTAGGCTGGGATTAAAGGTGCACGCCTTTAATCTATAACTGATCTCTCAGAATAATCGGCATTCTTTTTTCAGATACCTAAAGAAGGTCTATCATTCACATCATTTATATAAGTCAAGTTTTAAAAGTCAGTACCATGAAGATACATGAAACATCCCAAAGTTTTGGAAATTAAATACATATCCAAGGAACTGATATATCAAAGAATAAATCGAAATGAGTCTTTAAAAGCTCTTTATTGTATTGTGCTAACATGGGCTCATCCACTGCATGCTTCAGTAGTACAACACCACGCTCACCATTGAGCACCAGTAACCCTCCACCATATTTCAACCTAGTTCACTGAACCCTTCTCCCCTTTTGCAACCCAGTCTGCAGTGAGATTTCTAGTGCCTTTTTACATTTAATTTTGTCATTTTGCTTTGTTTTTTATATTTCAAATGAGTGGAAATCACCTAATAGTTGTCTTTCTTCTGACTACTTTAGCATTTTCCCCTCCAGATCCATCCATGTTGTGGCTACATTTTACCTTTCTTATTGTTTAATAGTTTCTCTCTCTCTCTCTCTCTCTCTCTCTCTCTCTCTCTCTCTCTCTCTCTCTCTCTCTCTCTCTCTCTCTCTCTGTGTGTGTGTGTGTGTGTGTGTGTGTTTGCAGGACATCCTCCTAAACTGCTCACACGTTATTGGTCAATTATGTTGTTTCTGTAGCACCTTGACTATTGCAATTAACGCTATTAATGAACGCCTGAATACATATAAAATTAATGTCTTTGCATTCCTTGTATTGATAACTAGGAGTGGAACTGTTGGATAATATGGAAGATCTCAATGGTATTTTGAGAAAAGTTCATACTTTATTCCATAGGAGAGGGATAAATTTATACCTCAATCAACAATGAGCAAAGGTTCCTTTTTCTCCATTTCCTCACCAACATTTGCTTCTGGTCTTTATTACATTTCACAGATGTGAGGTATGTCATTGTGGTTTTGATTTGCAAAATTGAAAATTTTATTTTAATGATTAGTGATAATGAATAATTTCAATATACCTGTTGTTCATCTGCATGTCTCCTTTGAAAAAGTGTTTATGCCTTCAGTTCATATTCTTGACTAATATTTTCTTGTTGAGTGATACGAGCTCTATATAGACCTTGGATACATATATGATGTACAACTACTTCCTCCTACATACAGAGGAATGACTTTTCATCTTAACGACAGCTTTTGGCTGTTACTTTTTTTTTTTTTTTTTAGTTTTATGTGGTTCAATTTATTTAAGTCAAGAGAATTAATGTACTTACAGTTACATTTAAAAAGAAACAAATTTAACAAAGAGAGTCAAAGACCTACATGATTTTTAAAGAATATTTTCAAAAGAAATTTGAAACAGAAAGAAATGCAAATATATTTCTTGCTCTTGAATTTCAATAATTAACATTAACAATATAATACCTCATCAAAACAATTTTCAAATTTGTGTTGAAATTTTAATGGCATTTTTAAGCAAATAGAACCCACATTGTAAAATGTGCATGTAACCATAAGGTACCATGGATAACCAAAATAATTCTGAATACTCAATAAAAGAAGAGTGGAAGTATGTGCTACCAGGCTTAAACTATATTATAAAGTTATAGTGAGCAAAATTGTATGGTATTGGAATGAAATTAGATCAAGTGTAGACATGAGAACCCAGAAATAGACCCAGAGTTATATGGGCAGTTAACCTACCACACAATAGTCAAGAATATATGCTGGAGAAAAGAAATTCTTCAAATAGTGTTGGGAAAACTAGACAGTCACATGCAAATAAAAAAAACAAACAAACTAGGTTTAGCATCTCATCCCATCCACAAAATTTAATTCAAAAATGAATTAATCTACCCCAATTTTACAAAAACTATAATCCAAAAAGACACCTGTACCCAGATGTTTATTGCAGCACTGTTTACAATATACAGGATTTGGAAGCTGCCAAAATGCTGCCAAATAGACAAGTGGTACAGAAAGCTGTGTTATATGTACACAATGGAATACTATTCATCAATCAAAAAAGACAAATTTATGTCATTTGTGGCAATGTGGATGAAGCTAGAAGGAATCATGCTAGGAGAAATAAGTTAGAAATAAAAAGATAAATATTAGCTGAACTCATATGAAGGGTAAAGGGAAAACAATCTAATAGACAAGGAAAAATCTATGCAAAATTGAAGCATAGAGCATGAGAAAGGGGGGATATGGTGGGGAGGAGGGTCACAGAAGACTGGGAAGATGGTTCAAGGGTAATAAGGAGTTGGGAGAACCGAGGGGTAGATAACAATGTAAAATAAAATAAATTATATAATAATTAATTAAAATAAATAAATATAAAAATAAAACAAAAACACAAATTCAAATGGATGAGACTTGAATGTAAAACCTGAATTCACAAAATATATAGAATAAAAACTCCACAAGATTGTTACTAGCAGTGTCTGGGGATTTGGCTTCAACAGCAAGGACAACAAAAGCAAATACATTTTAACAGAATGAGAATGTGAAGGGACCTTTATCATCTCTGAGCTGCAACAAAACGGCTTTGCAGTAGCACAAGCTGAAGCACAATGAAATCAGATGAATGTCCTGTCTTTTCTGTCCTTTGATTTCTGAGCTATGATTTGGGAGATGTGTAACATCTGCTCAAAAATCTAGAGAAATTCACAAGTTACCGGAAGCAACAGATATCAGATTCCCACCCACAGGAAATAAAACCAATGTATATTCTACATATTTCTTCAGTGGAACCACTAGCAAGATGGATATACCCTGGAAATGATAAAATGAATAGTAAAAGGCTTTAGGACTGCTATTTATGCACTTTTATTGAAACATGATTTGATTCTACGCCCACTAATTGCAGTCAATCTCCAAAATACAGGTCTAGACAACCCACTTCTCAGGGTATATTTCTTAAAAGAAATCAGGATAAGAAAAGATAGTAAATCCTGACCTTTGATCATCCTTTCATGTGTTGCTACTGTTTGCTATTTTATATTATATCACAGTGGACTCCGCTTTATATATATATATCCTTTCAATATACCAAAAATGTATGAGTCAATTGGATGAAATCCTGGGACTGCAATGTGAGGTCAAAAAGTGTACATGTTTTATTTTATTCTTATTTTTTGTAACTGAGTATTTTATTTTTTTTATTATATCATTTATTTTATTTTACATCATTTTCTACCCTGGGTACTCCCACCACATTATCACCCATGAACCATCTTTGTCTTTTGTGCCCTTCCCATCTCCAAACCCACTCCCTATCATGCTGTATACTTCAATTTTGCTAAAAATTAGTTTTAATTTTTTTCTCTGTTTGATTGTTTGTTTTCCCTGTTTCCCTCATATAACTGAAATAATCCAGTGTTTCTCTTTTGCTTTCTGGTTTATTTCTGCCAACATGGTTTCTTTTAGTTTCATCCATGTTGCCATGAATGATGTAAGCTTGTCTTTTTTGATTGATGAATAGTATTCCATCGTGTACATATACCACAGCTTTCTGTACCATTTGTCTACTTGGGGCCATTTTGGTTGCTTCCAAGACCTGTCTATTATAAACAGTGCTGCAATAACATCTGGGTACAGGTGTCTTTTTGGATTAAAGTTTTTGTAACCTTTGGGTAGATTCCTAGTGTGGGATTGCTGGATCGAATGGAAGTTCCATTTTCAGTAGTTTAAGGATCCTCCACACAACTTTCCACAGCGGCTGGACCAGTTCTCATTCCAACCAGCAGTGTAAAACTGTCCCTCTCCCTCCACATCCACATCAGCGCTTGCTGTTGCCCAATTTTTTTTTTTTTTAATATGGGCGATTCTTACTGGAGCACACACATTTTAAATTTTGAAAATAATACAAATTTCCTTTGAACAGATGCAACAGTCTTATTTCTAACATTCCGGGAGTTGTTTGTTGTTTATGTAAATTTTCTTTGTGTCCAATCGCATTGCAGATTCCATCACAGCAAAGACTAAGCTTATTATGTTATAGCCCCTCTCTTACTGCAGTAGCTCTTGGAAATATGCCCTAAGTTCAAAGGTTAGGGGAAAGCAATGCCATTTTTGCCAGTAGGACAGGTAGAATGCAAGATATATATATATACATTCTAACCTTCAGCAAGGCCATCCAACAGAGCCAGCAAGTCATGGGCGGCTCACCCTCCAGGTTATTGGCCAAAGCTTTTACAGACCTTTTTCGTCTCCAATATTCAGGTAATTGAAATACTCATTCAGCAATTACACACATAGCAAATAATATGGAAAACAACAAAATGATTCTGGAATTATGTATTTTCTCATGAGGCAGCCTTCTAGTTAATCATCTAGATTATTAAAAAGAATTTATTTATATGGGAATCTATAATATGGTAGTAGTATTTTCACAATATACTTGATGGGTGGGTAATTCTCTAACTAAAATAAAAGCCATAAATATTAAAATTTATGAAGGCTCAATTGCTCCAAACTTTGCTGTTGCAGAAAAGTAGTTAAAATCTCAGTTGCTGACTTTCCCCCGGGATAAAATTTTTACTGGAAAGGTGGTTGTACTATGGAAACATTTACCAGCTGCAGGTATAATGCTGTGTCTGTTGTCAAGCTCACGATTTCATTGGTTTATTTCTGGAGGATTATTTAGATGACTGTGGTCTTATATCCAGGCCCCAAAGAAAGAAAAAAAAAAAAAAGGAAAGAAAGAAAAAGTAGTCTGTAAGGTGTACCCCTCTCTACAGAATAGTGATTTGTTATGCATTTGTCTGAGTTAAATATAGCAGCCAGTCAGCTTGCACAGCCTTATATTATATTCTGCTCACTAAAAAAAGAAATATTTGTTTGGATAGTTGAAGTCGTCTCAATAAAAACCACAGCTCCCTACCTACGTGTTTTAAGGTAGATTTGCTGTGCTTGTGATATAAATTTCACCCATTAATCAATAAGAATGGAAATTTGTCTGACTCATTAATGCCATCATCATTTACTCAGATTTGTTTTGATTTTAACGATGGTGATTTGGAAAGTGACATTCCAACTGGGGTAGCAATTATTTGGGAGGGGGAGCGAGTCTGACGGTTGGTTCCCCAGGTTATTAATCAATGAGTGGACTGAGGGCAAAAATTAATTAGGGATTACAAAAACTCTCCTTCATTATATTAAATGGCTCATTGAAAACAAATAACCTCACCTGCACTAACTCTGAGTTCACAGATTCAAAAAATTGAATTCATTACAAGTGATTTTCAGTGCCCAAGCTGAGACCAATATAATATTCAAAAGTCATCTGTGTCTCAAAGAAAGTCTAGGACTTCAATTTACATTGAATTTCCAGTGGCTCCAGACATTGGTAGATCCCAAGTCTATTAGAATCTCACTGGGACATGAGTGTTTCCAGTCATTTGTGTTTTTGTATACATGATGTTGGAAGTCAAAGGGATTAGGTCTTGATGTCTGTTGATGGTTAAAAAATAGCTGGTAATTGAAATCTTCAGTGAGAAGACCCAAAAGTCTTTTCTGGGTTCTGAAATAATTCTTCAGCATGAAGTTGTTTCTGCTGGGAATTTCCTGAACTATTGAAGAGAAAGTGAAAGTGTCTCAGGGACGGATGGGTCACAATAACCCTTATTTGGTGTAAATTTTATTAGTCTCACAAATTAAATATAGTGCAGGATATATTCATGTCCAACATCCCTGCTGTTATTTTGTAGTGCAAGTATCCCCATCCATGTAGGCACATCATCAGTTCTAACAGCTAAAAGAAGAATGTTGGACTAATATGATTTCTTCTAAGTACATTCATGCTATCATAAAATCATCAAATTTGTCATTTTTAATTGATGAGTAATATTCCATTGTGTATATATACCACATATTTCTCATTCACTTGTCTGTTTTGGGACATTTGGGTTGTTTCCAAGTTCTTGCAATTATAAATAGTGCTGCAGTAAACATCTGAGCACAGGTGTCCCTTTGTGTAAGTATCGGGGTTTCTTTTTGCTAGACTCCAAGAAGAGCAATTGCTGGGTCAAATGGTAGTTCCATTTTCATTAATTTGAGGGTCCTCCACACAGTTTCCCATAGTGGTTGTAACTGTTTACATTCTCACCAGCAGAATAAGAGTGCTCCTTTCTCTCCATATCTTCGCCAGCACTTGTTGCCTGTTCTTTGGATGTGGGCCATTCTTACTGGTGTAAGGTGTTATCTCATTGTGGTTTTGATTTGCATTTCTCATATTGCTAGTGACATTGAGCAATTTTTCATGTGTCTGTTGGCCATTTGTATTTCCTCTTTAGAGAAGTGTCTTTTTAGTTCTTCTCCCCATTTTTTGATTGGGCTTCTTGTTTTGCTTTGGTTTCATTGTGTGAGTTCCTTGTGGATCTTTGCTATTAAACCCTTATCACTCTTGTGAAGGGCAAAAACCAGAAACCAAATGGTTTCAATAATATGTGGGATATAGAGAAAAAATTTTAAAAAGCCACGAGGAAAAGTCAAAACAAGCTAGCCACCAAACAGAAACCCACAACTTCGGTCGGGGGGGGGGGGAAGGGAAGGAATGGTGGGGAGTGTTGGGGGGTGAATACCTGGGATTACAGAGATGTGAAATTTATACATAAATACATTTAAAAAACTAAATATTATCATATGTAAAAAAAAATAATGTTGGGGCCCTTGGTGGGTTTTACAGTCTTCAGTGTTCTCAGAGAACCAGGTACACAGGTTCACCAAGCAGGGAGGCTGAACCAGTTAAATAGCAAGCAACCAGCTCAGTCAACAGTCAAGGAGACTTGATAGACAGACAAGACCCAGCCTCCTTCCTCCTTCCCCCCTGGAATCTTCATTTTCTTTCTTGGTATTCCCTTTATGGCCTTCTCTCTTTTTGGCATTACCTTCGTACTCCCTCCTGATGCTCTACTCTCTGGTGTTCTCCCTAGGGTGATACTAACCCTTTATCTCCTCCCAGGTGAGTGCACTCACACCTGTGCACACCCAATGGATCAGACGTATAGAGGCTAATGGCAGAAGGTAAAAGGACTGGATAATCTATTTACCCCACAAATATTAATAAAACTAATTCATTTAACTGTGCATTTTATTTGTGAAAGAACCCAAAAAGGCTTTCAGGAGGCCACCCTAATTTCTGTTTAATTTTATTTTTTTGATAGTTATGCCTGTTTGTTATTACACTGTTAGTTTATACTATCTTCTGTCGTAATCATTCAAGAAAAAACAAACGTAGTTGATGAAGTAAATTTGAATCATTGATGATATGATCCTTAAAAGACACCCCTGTCTGTAAGCCTTGTATATATACACACACCAAATTTCATGTAGATTTAAAAATACTGATTTTATATCATAAGCAGATATAGATATTATTTTAATATTTAAGTTGTGTTCTGAGTATGCTATTACTTAAATATCTTCAAACAATTATTTAATTATTAAGTTACTGCTGAAATCCTCTTTTACAAACTTCTTTCATTTACTTTCCTGAAGTGGAAAAAATATACTAAGATGACAGATTCCAATGTCATTAACACCTGAACTAACGTTTATTAATTATATATTCCTCTTCAAATTCTTTATCTGTGACGTTTCCTCATCTCAATTTTGTATTTTTAGATTGGGGCTATCTTTTCCTAAAAATACTGAATGACCTGAACTATTCTACATAAGCATCAAACTTCTTGGTATCTGGACTACTACTCACTGCTTTTATATTTTTCAACAGAAGTATTTCAAATAATTTCTAAGGTGTTGGCATTCAATGGTAATGAACTTAAACTTCAAAGAGAAGCTGTTCTTTTTTTCTTCCTTTTTAAGGGTATGTAAATCTGAGGGGAGTAAGAGGATTTCTTGATGGGACTGCTCTGCTGATCATCAAATTTAGCTTTTATGCCTTGGAAAACTCACCCTGCAGATATTTTCTTTTACCAAAGTTGCGTTTGGCCTAAAGCCAGTCTTTTCGCTGGGATTCCTGTTACTTCCCTGGAGTTGTCCACCTCTCCTCATCCGATTACATTTTCTCTTGAGAGTAGTCTCTGCCTATAGCAAGGTAAAGTTCTCTCCATAGAGATGGAATTACAGACCATACATTTTTAATGAAGTCAGTTTAAAGACCTAGCTCCCCAAATATTTTTCCTTACCATCCCTTTATATAAAGTACAGATGTTTTATTGTATAATTAATTCACTTAACCCTGAACTTTTTATCCCCCAAGAATTGGTGAGAAAAATTCCTTTAAAATTAAAGGAATGGCCACACACATTCTATTTATATTATTAGCTATATGTAACATTTTGACACTGATATTATCGATTATTGAAGTATTTTAAAAAGATTCTGCCATTTTTCTGTTAGTCATGCTCATAGAATTAATCAAGAATATGTAGACACTTAGGAGCTAGTGTTCAATATAAAATTGCTTATATAAGTAAAGAAATAAAAACCTGTATCTCCAATAATATTAGAGAAATTGTGTGATTCATTTATGATTTTGTGGAATTTGGTAAATAAATATCATCAGGAAAGATTTTATGAAAAAGTAATGAAAATGTCTTTCAAAACAGAATGGACATTGTGATGCAATTTTGTAAAATTTAAAATGTAAAAGTGCATAGCTAAAAGATCAATCATGTTACTATGTCTGGTTCTGTAACTGCATTTTAGAAGGCATATTTATTTATAGTTCATAATTGTTGTAATTAGTGAAAACAAGAGTGTTGTGGTTTTTTTTTAATGTACAAAAGACTGGACATTCAAGTTAACTTTGGCAAATAAGCTTGGGTTCTTTGAATAGCATGGACCTTATCATTATCAAGAATAATATCATGTAGCCTTTGGGATATGTCTTTTCATCTTTTACAAAAGTAATAGTTCAATATCCTGTTGCACTGTGGACAGAGAACAACACAACTCAGTACTGAAAACTCTCCCCTTTTTATGTTAGGCAGAATAATGTCCCTTCTCCCAAATGTTCATATCCTAATTCCCGGAAATTGTGATGGTATTAACTTCCTTAGCAAAAGGGTTGAGTTGCCTATGTGATGAAGGATATAGAAATGGGGGAACTACTCTGGGTTAACTTAGCAGACCTAACAAAATCAACAGGGTCCTTAGAACTGTAAGAGGGAGGCAAGAGGCTCAAAATTAAAGAGCAGGTAATGAAGTAATAGAAGTTAGATTGACTCAAGGAAGCATAAATCAGGGAATATGGTGATTTTAAAATCCAGAGGAGGCAAAGAAAATGGATGTTCCTGGAGCCTCCAGAAGGAACACCAGTCTGATAAGTCTTTTGTTTAAAGTCTTTTGAACCCCAGTAGTATAAGAAAATGCATTGATTTTGTTTTAAGCCACTGAGTTTGAAGAACTTTGCTACAACTATAGGAAATGCATAATCTTTAAAAGACAGTCTTTACTTCAGAATTCCTTGGCAATTATGTGTCTAGGCACTCCTGAAAACTGCATGAAAGGCACTCCTGTCATGAGACACATATATTTACTAGGGAAATCTCCATTTGTAAGGATGTCTCCTTGCTATACCGGAAGAGGAAGATGTCTAGATGCCTAGAAACCGTTGTCAATGAAGAAGCCTGGGACTTAAAATCTATAGAATCTTCTTATTCATTGTGCTAGAGCATTTGTGTTCCTCAAAATATGTATGTTTTCCCCAAAATCACAGAGTAGGACTTTTCCAATAAGTGTCACCTTAATGTGGAGTCTAAACATTAATCAATGACCTGTAGAAGTCAGTTACCCTTATTTAGAGAAGGCAGATTATTTAAGAAAAGTGATGGCTCTGCTAGCTGAGAGAAGATTTGTCCTTATCTCTCTCCTTTGCCTTTTTACTAATCAGAAAAGGCATCTTTGTGCTCAATCTCCTCCTTCTCTTTACTTGATGTTCCAGGTTCTTTAATTCAGTTATAAATTCCTGGCCCATCCCATTTTACTATGGAATTTATAGCCTATAAACTGATCTTATTTTGATTACTCATTCATTGCAAGGAAAACCCAAATGGAAAGGAATTTCCTCAATATTTAGCAATGTTATGCCTGATGACTCCATAGCTTCCTAGTTCTTTACAACATCTTTTGTCTTTAATTGAAAATGGTGGTTGACCCATTTCAGGGAGTTACTTGGTTTCCATGGGTATCTCCCACGTCTACAAGAAGTATTCCTGTGTGAACATATTACAACATTTTCTGTGAACCCACCTTGGCCTGGCAATCAAGTAAACAAAGTCATCTGCATATCTGCAACAGTTCCATGAAATCTGATATCTGTAGGGGAAGTCAATCTATTTTTCACATTAAAGAGCCACATTAATCAAAAAGCCACATTAATATAATAGATATTATAATTGCATGATATTAAAAATTTTATTATTAATTATTCCATTTATTATTATTATACTTTTATCATCTTAATTATAGTTAGCAATGAGTGCCTAATCTTTGCATCTCTGCAGTGCAGTTTCTAAAAGGGAAGAAAGAAAATTCTGCATAACCTTCTTGAATTTCAGACTACTTAGAACTAGATTTCTCCTATCCGGGATAATTATATTCTTTAGGTTGATGACTCACTGTTTCTAAAATATAACTAAATCTTAATCTGTGATTATTGCACAATTGTTCACATCGTCATTTTGATTAGCTAATATACTACCTAGATGTCTATCACTGAGGTTTAATTCCCAACTGAAACACATTTTTGAACTTCAATTTGTTTTTCCCCTGTTCATCTTTTATTATTATGGGGAGTACATCTCTGTCAAAAAATTGGAAGCATAGAGAGAAAATCACTTTTCCTCCCTAACAGTTCTAAACACAAAACTGAGATATAGTCAATGAAGAAATTTTAGAAAAACACCAAAAAATGCTTTAGCAAATATAGTCTATTTTGTTGACATACAAATGTGTGTTCTCTTTTTATTTATGCATACATTAAGCAGAGATAAAAACAAAGGGGATTTAAATTGTCATCTCTGCTATGGTATCAAACTGTTCCATACCACTCTGCCTTGTAAGGTTATAATTTAGTCATTAAATGCTATCTGCTAGATCTCTGGCTCTCCAATCTTGGCATGTATCAGTACCACCTGGAAGCACTTTTGAAGCATCCATCACTGGGCCCAATTTCTAGCGTTACTGATTCAGTATGTCTCAGACAGGACCTCTAGAATTTACTTTATAACAAGTTCCCAGGTGTTGTGGGTATTACTTATTAAAAGATATTTTAAGAATCACTACTTAAAATAAAAGACTAATAGCGGACATTGACAACTATTTTCTATTTCTGTGATCTCTTCCATTTGCGATTGACTTTTATTTAGTTTTTACTATGTCTACTCAGTACATTTGGGAGGTTACAAAAATTTACAGTGTTCATTGGTGTGGACGAGTGATACTCAGAAAATTTAAGAATAAACCATTTCACCTCAACCCTATGGATATTTTTGGTATTTGAGACATATAAATAATTGAGATCATTTGGGTCAATGTCCCAACTAATTTGCATGTATAACTGGAATTCCATGTATAATGGTAGTGGTTTTTCAGGGAATTCTTTTTACATATAATTTCCTAATGACCTGTTTTTCCAGGTAGTGCTTGAAATTCTTTTTTTTTTAATTGGGCTGAAAAAAAATGTATTAACTGAAAGGGCTGGCTGGATGCCTTAGAATGCCGGAAACCGAAGCTGTTCAGGTTGCACAATCCAAATGTAAACAGTCTTTCTTGTCATTTGTTGGCATCGTGTTTGGGACACTGAGTTATTTCACTTTATTGAAATTTCTCTCATGAAAAATGCATGGAACAGCTTTTCTTGCTGCCAAACCCTCATGTATTTACCTCACTGGGTGCAGTCAGGATTTGTGTGTAAACATATGGAAACCCCTTTTGCCGTCTGAGTCAAGCATAGAGCAGGAATTAATCTTAGTGCCCATTGGAAAAAGTGTAACATAGATAAACTTTGCACTGGCATAGGTTTTTGTCCTAAACTTTTTCCAGAACATTCCTGCTTACTGGTGCTCCCGTCCAGTTTGACAAGGAACTTTCTTGTTGATCTCAACCTGGAGTGGAACAACTAAGATTTTATGGTTCTGAGTACAGTGACCTCTTCCCTAAATCCTCAATTTTATATGGATGGTGAATTTATTGTTAGACTATGTCTTACAAAGTCATAAATGGGAAACCAAGTTGGGTTAGTGGCTTACAATATGATCTCTTTTATGAAATTAAATATGATATAAAAGGAAAGTTGAATCATAAGGTGCAGGGCATGAAGGATTCTAGGAGAGTATGAAAGTTAATAGCTAAAAATAGTTATAGTTCATTAAATATAGTGATGATGCGTGGCTATGGTTCTAGGGAATTATACAAAGGAAATACAAAGTGCTAATCAAAATGCCAAGAACATAAACATAAGTAAATATAATTAATATTTAATGTTGGGGTTCTAATAATGGGGACCTTAGGGCCCTCTGTGAAATGATTGGAAAATTTATTGTTCAGCAGCATTCAGTGTGTTTATTAAGAAAATAGATATTTGCCTAGACACAAACAGGCAAATGTTGCATTTTAAAGGTTTATTAGGGAGAAAGAGATATTTGCATAGGCACAGACAGGTAAAGAGCTACATTTGCAAGGACCAGTTTATTAGAAAAAAAGGAAAAAGGAGATGCCCGGATGGACTCTGAAGTCTTCAAGGACAAGAAATGCATTATGCCAGAACCAGCAATTACTATGAAATGCATTTCCTTGAGGTTGGATTGACTTTGTATTTTTTTTAAAGTTTTTTTTTTATTAATTATTGGTCTTTTGAGGAACATGGTTGTGTACCCCCAAACTCTCCCATCACTGTACCAACTGAGAACCCTCCTCTGCATCTAATCATCCCTGTCCTTACCACAGATTCCTGGAAACTTCCATGGCTAGTTTATTTCAGACTTATCAAATACCCTTCCCCCATTCTGGTATTTGACCTTATGAAAACTTTCATCTTAAACTTTTCTGCTTTAATATTCCATCCAGTCAATCCATCTGCATCACTCCAACCAGTCATCCTCTCAGTATCTCTGCTGTCTGAGAGACCTCTTCCTGTCCCATACTACCTATCTTCAGTTCACATTGACTTGCCTCAAGAGGGCTTAATCTGTGGTTTCTTTTAATACACAATTGAGGAGTCTCATGCCACAAAGGTTGAGAATCCCAATTTGGAGTCAAACACACACAGGTCCATATCCATCTCCTTTATCAGATGTTGATGTGGTGGTCGCACACCCCTGGAACTGCTGTGGTGTGTCACATGTGCCAATACCTGTTACTTCAGACCCAGCATCGGTGGCCATTCACTCCAGGGCCATCTTCATGCTCTATCAGCTCCTTGGAACCATATTTCACTTGGCAACATGTTGACTTAATAAAAATCATTGACTTCCACCCCCAACACATCTTCTAAGTCTTGCTGATGCTGTTGCTGTTTGCAACCACTCAACCACAGACACCCATTTTGTGGTCAAGAAAGCCTCCTAAACTTGAGTTTCATGTGGCTCTTTGTCCATCTAGCAAGTTTTTGATGTGAGATCTTACAGTGCAGGAATGCCTTTATTTATTCATTTTTATATTCATGAGGGTCTGTACTGAATAGTATAATTTTTATCGTGCCAATTATTTTTTTTAATTTGTAAAAAAATTGTATTAGAACGTGAATAGTTTTGAACTGAATTCAAAAGCAAAATGAAACAATAAGTAGCTGTGGAAGTTTCTATTAACTTGATTATAGTTGTCAGTATATAATAATATGTGTGTTGTACTACAAAACTAGCATTTAAAGAAAATCCAAGACACATGTAGAAATTCAAACAAGTTATATTTAGTAGCCAGATTAGAACAGTCCAATAAACCAATGGTGTAAAAGTGCTTTGATTAGTGATGTTTCCATATTTTTCTTGTTATTAGTCAATTTGAGCCTTTAGTCCCTTAGCTTAAGGGGCTTAAGAAAACCCTTCAGATGGTATATCAATAACAAAATATGTCTCCTACATGAAAGCATTAAAATTATACCCAATGATTAAGTTTGATTTAAAATGGACACCATAAAATTCACTTAGCCTCCGTTTCTTCCCCTTTTTATTTCCCTAATTTCTTACTCCTATTTCCTGTGTTACACTCTTTAACAAGTAACAAACAGAATAGATGTCAACAATACATTAATTAGAAATAAAACACCAACTTTTTCTCAATCCTTGCTTCTTGAAATTCAACTAAAGACATTTACTTACTAGAGGCAGCTATACATTATAGGCTACTGTCAAAAGACCTCCAAATTGCTTGATTTTGGTTCCTCATTGTGTTTATCTGAGAAATGCTATTGGTCAGTATAGTGCAAGTGTGGGCTGGGCAGGATAGAGCAGGGTTAGGATCAAGATACTGGAGGGTTGGGAGGCAGGCAAATACCCCAGCCTCACAGGAATCTTCACTCTTTCTCTGGGCTCTCTCTTGTATTGCCTGCTGTGCACCACTTGCAAAACAGAGAAGTCTCTGCAAACAAGATGAAGGAAGACCTCTCTTGTTAATCCTGCCTCCAGCAAACTGTAGGGCTGAATTATTGCATTGATCTTCTGGTTTGCAAATGGCACACAGCAGTTGCCCTTGCAATCCCTTCATGCTTTGCTTTCTGTGCTCCCCTTACCCTTTCAGGGTGACACACCTTTTTATCTCTTCCTTCCTAGGTCCAGGTAAGCCCACTCACACATGGACATACCCATCAAGCCAGGTATGCACAGTCATGAATAGGGCACAATACCACAGGTTCTGGTCATAGGGTCTAATAGTGGGAGATGTGAAAAACCCTGATAACTCAATTACCCTATCATTTGTAAATGGTTGCAAAGATAGATGGTAAGTTGGTCCTAATGATGTGTTTTCTCCTCAACCCTTGTTCATACCTCCTCTGACAACCTCCTTTCCTTTATGTACTGCTATTATTCTTGCTATTATCATCACCACCACCACTGCATTATATATGCACATAATATTTTGGAATGAAGATTAGCTAAGATGATTAATATAAAAACTCATTTCATTATGCAAGAAAGAGCTTTTGTGCAAACACAGCACTGGGAACGAGAAAAGGAGAGTGGGGGGAGAAGGGAGAGGGAGAGGGAGGAAAAAGGGAGACAGGAAAGGTGGCAGGGAGAGGGACAGGGAGGGAGTTGGGGAGGCAGGGAGTAAGAAATAGAGCAACTGTGACATTTCAGATTTATTTTCTAATTGATCTTTATGTTTCCTCATTTGTTTGTTTGCAGTGACCCTCACCTTCTTTATTGCTCTGACTCATTTTTCCAGAATATCTTTAGGCTTTATTATTACCATGATTCATTATAACAAGATTTTCAATGCGTCTTTAATCTAGTGAAGTGCTATTGGTATAACACCTCTTTCCCTTCTCTTCTCCAATGAATAAAATTAAAAATAAATACAAAATATCACACCAAATCCCAGGAAATTTGAATCTGTGACATGACAATCATATATATGTTAGATATTAGCAATGCAAAAGCCACAAGCTGTTTCCAAAATGAATGAGGTAGTTAAGTCCTATAGACAAGCACAGACCTATTGTGAAGACTTGCAATCTCTAACCTGAAATATTGAAGTTCAAATCATGGGAATCATGACAATACAAGGAGATATCAAGTAAATACAAGACCAGGGAGATTGCTGCTTCTATTGTTACCTGACTGGGGTTTGGATGTTCATTTAGAAGGCAATCACTTCACCAGTGAAAAATTAGATGACCCAATTTATAATCAATTTAGCACATTGAAGGTACATTAAAGTGATTTATAAATAAGGAAGAATTGTAAATATGTATTTCCATGTCTCATTGTTAGATAACCAAGCACTGACCTAGGCTAGAAACTGCTTTGGAAAGAATTACAGGTAGTCAATGACCTTGAAATTGAGTACACCCTAATATTTGAAGGTCCTGCCATGTCCCCTCGGCCTTTTAAAGTAAAAAAAAATGAGAGAGAAAGAGAGGGAAAGAAAAAGAAAACAAAAGAGAAAAGAGTCATACGAGGCCATTAGAAGAGATTGAGTGAGGTTCCCATTATTCATTGGGAGCTGCATGTGAAACCTGAGGTAGAATGTGGGTAGTCCTTTGGAGCAAAAGCCTTACAGACAGTCAGCAAGGAAACAGTCAGCTGGAGTCCACAATGCCAAGGAACCAAACTCAATACATTCAGTGAACTCAATTAACCACCTGAATGTATAGGGAAGGATTCTTCCCTTAGTGTCCCTGTAAAAGTTCAGGCAATTAACATTCAGGACTTTAGACTTGTATAACCTGAAACAAAAGAGCAAGGTCTTCTGCTTTTTTTTTTTTTTTTTTTTTGCCTTCTGGTCTTCTGAAGGGAAGACTGCAAAACAATAAACTTTATTTTGGTGTTTTGTTTCAGCAACAATGGGAAACTAAAGATGTTTAAAACATTGATGTTTACCTTCTTTTCCAATAAAAAGAGATATAACTGACATCTTCCACCAAATCTATCACTTCCAAGATCATCTTCTCAACTCCAACCTCTAATACCATCATCTCTGTCATCAAGGATACCTCCATCACCTCTGATAGGTAACAGCACATCCCTATTCCTCCATCACTGCACATTCCCTACCACCACCTCTACCACCATCATGTCCACTACTATCTCTAATCAATACTGCAAAAGCACTATCACTATCACCTCTTGACTTGACCACCTGTAAAGGAGAACTGTTGTTCCCAAATCATGTCCTTCTCCACATGACTCCTAAAATAATTTCACAGTCTAAAAGTTAGCTATTTCATTATTTGACAGGAAAAGAGTCTAATATCAATGTATTTCTCCATTTATCCTTAATCTATGACTTAAGCACTAAGGAAATAGAGGGAAAAAAAAAGAATGGGTGTATATATTCTCCTGAGTCTTAAGGTTTTCTTTCTGAAGATCATGACGATTATGGAGATTTCAGTTCACACTAGGTAACTTAGATTCTCCTCCATACACTGGCTTAGCTGAATGCTAACTCCAAAAGTTAAACACTAAGAATGCAAGATTTTATCTCCTAAATTTCAGTTGCAATTAGTCGACTAGAATTTATATTACCTTGCTTGTTTATGTACCATTCTCACCCAAACTCCAATTGAAGTGATCATGTAGGTAGAAAATGATATTAGGTAAGTAAAAGCAAAACAATCATCCTAAAAGTGTCATCTAAGCATTTATATCCACAGCATGACTTACAATTTTAATGTACTGCTTCTTGCCCAATTGTCCTGGTAACCAAATGTGAGCATTTCTAATATTGTTGGCAAGGCTAATGGTACAGTTGGTGGTCATGGAAATAAATGATGTTAACTGGATGGTCTGGGATCATGCCCATTGTCTTATTCTCATAAACACAATGCATTAACCAACTGTCGCTCATTCAAGGCCAATGATGGAGCAAAGCCGACTCCAAATTTCCTTTGCCCACCACGAGAGACTTGGCTGGAGACTTGCTTTCATGCTTGGTTGAGTTGGTGAAGGTTGGCCAAGTCTGTGTCTCACCACTGACCTGACCATTAGGGCTTTGCCCAGCCCATGGCGGTCATCCCCAGTAAAAATATTCAGAGGCTCTTTTGTCATTTTCATGCTGTTGGTCTACCCCTTATGAGGTAGTGTCTCCAAGGTCAGAATTAAACACATATTAGCTGCAAAGTACATCAGGTGGAATCCACATTGTGAAATCATCTTCTGGGTTAATAAATGTCTTCTAAAAGATTTATTGTGCTTTCTTTAGAGGCAAGGCAGAAATGGATAATTTGTCACTGTCACTGGTCTTTTATACTATTTTAAAAAGTATAAATGATTGCCTGGTTTTTAAATGATTAAACTTTTAATATGAGCACATCAAATGATACATATGGACAAAAATTTTCTGTTTATATAATATATAATTATGAGTAAATTATATGTAATTTATTATTGTATAATATATAACATATATATCATATATAAGTATATACATATATACATATATTTCTTTCTTACCCATCATGAGCAACTTAAAGAAATCCAATCATACTACTAGTCTTTGATAACAAAATAGAATAAAAATATTTGCTATTTCAAATAAGAGTTGAAATTAGATTTACTTTTAAAGAACTTACACCCAGGAAAAAGCATATATTTATATGAAAATAACCTTCAGAAAATGCCCAGGACTTTCCAGGGGAAATGGGACCATTTATCCATAAATACACACATCATTCCTATTTAAAAATAAATACCCTAAATATTGCCTGCCACAACTCAAATCCTGTCATTAGCACGCAATTCTTGTAAAGGGTTATTTCATTAAATTAATACATATGAGAAGGTATTAGGCACGTACCATACTTTAGGGAAGTAAAAGGATCCATAAATAAAAGAGTGGAAAGAAATGTTTTGCATCCCAGCTTGTATAGCCCAACTTTTTTTCCCAATATGAAAATAACTTTTACCACTTGGCTGATGAAAAACTGGACCTAAGTAAATATGACCAGTTCCTGGTCATATTTGTTGTGTTCAGCACATGGGTGGCCAAACCAGAAACAAAACAGAACAAAACAAATAGTGGCTACTTAACTTATTTGAAAGAAAAGCGGTATAGTCACTAAGTCAGAAAAAAATGATTTAAGACAACATGAACATATAAATAATAATTAAATCTTATTATATAAGGAAGTAGATCATTTGCTATAAATAGATTTACCATTTGAAAAAATAAAAAAAAAACATTATCAGGTCTCAAGGAACTCTTTATCTGGATTGCTGTTTGAAAGTATTTTTCAAACACATTGACTATTAAGTGTACTTTTCCTGTTCTCTCTCCCTCTGTCTCTTTTCCTCTCCCTCTCTCTATCTCTGCTGCTTATTGGCAAAAAAGAACAGAATCCCATAGCTGTAACACAATTTGATCAGTGTAGGAGATGAAACGTGATGACCTCAAATCAGAATTGTATTTAAATACATAATTTAATATGAGTTCACCAGGGAAGAAGCCATCAAAGTGTGTAACTTTGTTTTGTGGATCAGTTGCCAAATACATGGCACATTTATTGTTGACCTACAACATGACTTAATGAAGTTCATTCAATAACCCTAGATGTACCAACCAACTAAAATGTCACGTTCAATTGGAATAAAATCATGTCACATGTACAGCTGAACGCAAATGCTTCAGAAAAAACTTTTAATAAATGACTTCCATTTTAGGAATCAATAGATGTTCCTGGCACCTGCAGTTCTCAGCTGCGTTTGGAGCCCTGATAATCTTTTTTAATCACCTTAAATGTTGATGAAACAAATGCATTGCTCTTGTCTTGAAGTCACAGATTTTTGCATGGCTGAAAAGAGTAACCCTCTCCTCCATGTCTTAAAATCTGTTTTCCAGAAATACTCTAGTCCTTCTCTTTTGGTTTCCTTTAAGATATATAAGCTTCTCCTCAAAGCCAAAATTTGCATAGCTGACTCTTCATTGTTTGACCCATTTTTAACACTGGCACAGCAAATTTTCTGTGAGACTTGAGTACAGGTGAATACCTCCATACCTCCCTCCCCCCATCCTTTCAGTTAGTATTTTGATCACACTATTGTTCATGGTTTCATTCACAATGTTTTAGAATCAGTCTCACCTAAGTGTCAGATTCTTCACAATAGTGATACAGGGTAGTGACACAGTTAGGAATTGTATTGGTGCCAAAATAGTCTGGTGGGTGGAGTCTGAAAGACATGTGTGAGGGAAAATGGGAAGTGGGAATAGAGGGTGTATAAAAAGGGAAGAGTGAGGAGAGAGAGAACAAGGCAGAGAGAGAGGAGTGGTGGATTGAGAGAACAGGCCCAAGTGGCCTACCAGGGGCAAACCCCCTGGAAGAGTGAGCTAGAGGTGACAAGGGGCCACATGGTGAGAGTGACTGGCAGAGACATAGCTGGTGTGGAGTTGGATGCCAGAATGGCTGACTGGGGGTGACTAGGGGCTGCTGAGGGCAGGTCTGGTGGATTTAGTCAGATGCTGCCATAGGCAGGTCTTGTAAAGGAAATATTTGGAGCCATAGCAAGGTGGCATATTTGGAAAGCTGATTTGGGATAAATAATTGTGGAAGAAATTGAAGAGCCTTGGAGAAGCAGAGCAGTGCAGAACACTGGAGAAGAAGTGAAGACATTGGAGAAAGACTGGACTTTGCAGAGTGCCTGTCTCGGGTTTGTAGGGGCAAAGGGGTGCCATATTGGACATGTATCTTTGTGACCTTTGGGACTGAAAATGGTGACTGGGGTCAGATAAATGGCCACTTGTGACCTTGAGGACTTTTTGTTTTTCTGGCTAATTTCTCTTGCTAATAAATCCTTTTTGTTTAAATTGCTTTGTGACAGTTGTGCATGCAGGTGATGCGGAAATATGGCTTGTTGGTTAGAGTCTTCTGCTCCCTTTGACCCAATTTCAATAGGACTAGCATAACCCCCTCGTCACCTTGTCCAGAGATCATGTCGGGCCCTGTGAGTATCAGGAGTTCTGTGACCATTACTTCAGGATACAGGTTGAGAACATTGAGGACACTGAAAGATAAGACAAATTCTTATCCTCCCTGAAATATTCACTTCTCTTTTAATCAGAGAAGCAATTGCTGGCCTCCCTTTCACAACCTAGAAGTTTGGGGATCCTATACATTTCTAGGTTAATCAACTAAGAGGTTCTTTCCAAGAATCTCATCTTTACCCATAAAATCAGGGTGAGGTCACCCCCTCTTTGTCCACCAGGTGAAGACTCTTCTCCTTTGTCCTTGAGGCTCTGGGTTCCAAATACAAGATAAATATTCCTATTCTACCCCATCATTCTTTAGGATTTACTACCATGGGAAGTCTCCATAGGCATGTTATTAAATTGATTGTTTTTCCTTGGATAACTTGTCTGGTACTATTCTGGTGATTGTCAGCATGAGAAGAACCCAGAGAGTACTGGATGATTTATTTTGCACCCCAGCAATGTCTACAAATTAATGCTCACAACTGTACCAGGAGTGACTTATCATGCCATTTTCCATGTTTTTATATTACGTTTTGGTTTTGCTTTTTTCTAGCAATAATAATGACTTTTAATTATAATTTTTTGACTTTCTTCTTTATTAGGTTTCCAGAATGATATTTGTATGGCTTTCAAGACTTCAATGTGGATGGTATACATATTCTGAAGATGACTCATCACATGATCAAATGTCTATGTATTTATTCATTTAATTAATACATATAAATATTTATATTTGCTATAAGCCAGAGAATAAGTCAAGAACAGGTTGGGCCTCTTGTAGCTGAAAAACTCAAATAATAGAGTCTAAAACCAGTAAGACACTTTTTTCCTCTTTGGTACATACATTTCCAGTACCTAGTGCTAAGGTGGAGAGCAGTGGATGACCATGAACTCTAGAGACTTTTGTTTTATTGCTTCCATCATCTGCAGCATGCTCTTAGCCTCATGTCCCAAATTCCCCAATCAATTTCCAGATATGATACCCATAAACCACAAATCAGGAAAGGTGACAGGCAAAGGTAGGAGCAGGGAAGAGAGGAGAGAGGGTATTTCTCTTATACAAGGTCTTTATAAAAGCCCTATACCCAGTCTATGCCAACATCTTACTTGCTAGAAGGCAGTTGCATGATCTTAAATGGCTGCATGAGGAAAGGAAGGACAGACTGGCTTTATTTTCAGTACTGTGAACCTACTTATCATCCAGAGGTGTAGTTTTGAAGAATACATAAAATTCAATGTTTGCGATGAACTTATCAATCAATGTCTGTCATTATAAAGTGACTGGCAGGGTAATACTGTTTTAGTGGAGAACTTTAAATAATAGATAATCTTCTTCTCTCCCTTTCTCTTTTTCTTTCTGCTTCCCATCCCCCTCTTCTTTTCCTTTACATTTCTTCTCTCTCCTCTCCCTTCCCTATCCTCACCCTTCCCCTCTCCTCACTCCCTCTCTCCCTCTCACTCTCTCTTTCTTTCTCCCTCTCCTCCCCTACTCCCTCCCATAAACCCACACAGTCAAGCAACTAACTGTCCAGGTTTGCAACTATGTAACTGGTTAATCTTACAAAACGTGTTTATATGTTGGGTATTTATTGAGTCATAACAAAGTACCCTAAACTCAGAAGATTAAATCAAGAAGTATTTTCTGTTATGGTTTTGGGGTTCAGGAATATGGGGGTGGCTTACCTCAGTGGTAGTAGTTCAAAGTATCCCAAGAGTTAGCTGTCAAGATTTCCACTAGTGGTGTCTTTACTTAAGTGCTCACATGAAACTCACTATGTCTCTGGTGGCTTCATTCAAAGCTGACTTTTGAATCAAGGTTTAGTTTTTTCTCCAAGTAGGACTCTCTAGAAGGCTCTTGGTAGGTGGGGGTAGTAGAAGGAAAGAGAGAGAGAGAGAGAGAGAGAGAGAGAGAGAGAGAGAGACTGCAAGATGAGGAGGCATATTCTTTTATAATCTAATGTGATAAATGATGTACTAACACTTCTGACACTTGATATTAATCAAGAATAACCCTAACAGACCAACTTGAAAGGTGCAAAATGGGGAGACCACACATTTTGTGAATACCAGACTCAGGAGCCACTGAGTCCCAACTTGTCATCTGCAGACTTCTCTCCTCATTTCCTCTAATTTGTGGAGTTTGAGGAGGAAGAAGATATAAATGTATGCACTCAATTTATCATATGCAATGAAAAATACACAGTAGGTCTTTAAGGCTGGACTTGTTGAAGGAGACACAGGGGTTAGTTCATCAGTGGGGGAAATTGCCACACTAAATGGTTTTTACATTTAGGTCTATCTCTACAATGGAAAAAAAATTAAAAACCTTGAAATACCAAGCAGTCAAAAATATAACCAAATTTATTCCATGCCAATTGAATTACTCATAGAAATTTGACAGTTAGATCCACATACTACCTGCTATTCTAAAACCCTGACTAATACAGATGAAATTCTACCTGCAATTTCTATTAAAGGAATGCTGGGCATTTAAACTGAATTTTCTGGGACTAGCTGTTTTCTGCATTTCTTACTTTTTATGTTGTTAAGAAGAAAGCTTTGGCCAGAGGCTATGTTCTGGAATGAGAACATGATATACAGATGCTTTTCTCAATGGTATGAAAAGAATATGTTCTTAATAATGCAAAAATTGCAAATTGATTGGTTAAGTCAGCCTGTTTTAAGATTGGGACTAAGGATAATAGAGGTTTAATGTTTGATGAAGCCCATTTGTAACCATTTCACTTTTAACAGTGGGATGGGTGGCTAATGTAATAAATGCACTATAAACTCAGATTTTATACAATATTACCATAATGAAAAATGTTATGCTATCAAACTAACAAAGCTTGCACCTTTAATTTTGTGTGCTTTCAGTTTCCTTTAATTTTCAAGAACTCAAATCACATCTGATGACTACTATTAGCAACCAATACCCCTACAATAGTGTTTTTTACAGTAGACACATACAGTTTTGCTGTTTTATGCTGCAGATACAGGAGTACATTTATGTGAAATCATGCAAATCATATTTTTAGTGAAACTGGTTTATATGGTTATCATCTAAAAATTTGTATCATTTACAGTAGGACATGCATCTGTGCTCAATTGTTACAAGGTCTGGTAAAGCTAAAACACTCAAAACAACTGTTTTGGGGATATTTCAAGCATAAAGTTTATTGATAAAGAAGCAATGCATTCAGTAGCTATCTAAACCTTTACAGATACATGTTCATGATGTATGCATGTATGGGTGCCATCTCAAACAGATATGTGTGTGGGTGGTATTTTCATGGTCTCTGACTTTTCTAGGTGTGGAGAAGGTCTGTTGTATGATGGGTAATGCGTTTCTTCAAGTTCATTCCTAATGTGCCAGCTGTTCATGATTCACTGGGAAGATGGCTTCATAACTCTAAGCGAAAAGAGAAATATTAGTGATACTCAAGAGGTTCTTTCTCAGTTTTAAATTTCAAAGGACATTTTTGCAGTACCCATACATTGAAAGCACTGTTGACTTACAGGAAAACTAGTGTTGGCCCTACATAGAAAAGTGGGTGATAATAAGTTCCCTAAAAGAAAGTTCGAATGGTACATGATGAACATTTGATAGAATAGGTTTGCTTTCTATGCAATGATTCACTGAGAAGTATCCTGTCATCCTCACACTCTCTGGGTGGAAACCAGATTGAAATTGAATGTGGTTTAGGACAAATGAAACCATATTCTTGTTTGTCTTTCAAGGGGGCTTCTCCAGGAGAAAAGATTACAGTTTCATGGAGAGTGGGATAGTGATGTAACTGAGGAAAGTCCAGTTAAGATTCGTAAGTATCACAGAGGCACAAGATTATCTGAGGATCCCAATGGACATATATGGCATAAGGCTGGGATGGGAAGAACACAGCTGATATGTCAGTCATCAGGAATTCTAGGGAACTGGAAGCATTGATAGAAGACCAATTCATGACAACAGACCCAGGAGCTCTGAGGGACTTCAGCTTAAATTTCATGAGGTTCAGATTATTCCTTTGCAAATAAGTCTCATAATAAATACCTGACGGAATAAAGGAAAAAAATGAGATTAGCCTTTTTAAAATGATAAATATGACAGTCCACTCATGGAAAAACTAAATAATTGTCAATTCTTCATTTTCATTCCTAAATGAAAGTCTCACTCCAAAACCTGATGATCAGTCTATATTTCCGACATTTACTTTTCAATAAATTTATAGAAGTTGAGGTAACCAAAACAAACAAAAAGTCAAGAAAAGTCAAAAGTAGGAAGCCAGTCATAAAATACAGCAAAGGAGAAGGAGGGAGGGGGCACAAAACAGAGGTGGGAGATGAACACAAGGGAATATGGTGGCAATTCATGGGTGATCTGGTGGTGAGAGAGCTACGAGGACTACAACAGTGTAAAAAATTAAGCTATATGCATGTAAACAGAGAGAGTGAGAGTTAGAGAGAGAAAAAGAAATAGTACCTCTGATATGTAATAACACCACACAACATGCACTGAACACAATTTCCAATTTAACTATATCCTTATAAACGTTAAGCTGCAACATTAATTCTCTTTATTTATTTATCCTACATTTATTCATCACTAATAATGTTTAAAAGCAAATTAATTATGTGGCTATTAGCAAATATACAATAACATCATCACAGGATGATAACTTTGGAAGATCCCACAGGAAGATAACATACACATAAAAGGTCAAGGTTAGAAGAATTAATGGGATGTCTGTTACTGGATGGTGTGAAAGCTCAATTTTTAATTTGTTGGAAAGTCTTTAACCTTTTCTCAATGATGGTTCTATCAACTTACAGTTCTTTCAGCAGTGTGTACTCTGTCAACACCACCAGGTTGTTCAGATTTATCTGCATTGCCAAGTAGTATTCACAAGAAAATGAAAAAAATTATATCATCTATCTATCTATCTATCTATCTATCTATCTATCTATCTATCTATCTATCTATCTATCTACCTATCTATATCTATATTGATCTATTGCTATATCTATCAATGGCTAGATATATAGAGATACATATCTATAGATATAGATATATCTATATCTATTGATAGATCAGTAGTTATATAGATATATCTAGATAAATAGATATATGCAATAGAATACTATTTATCCATAAAAAGGAGGAAATCCTATGATTTGTAACAATATGGATGAATGCGGAAGACACTAAGCAAAATTAATTGAGCCAGATATGAAAAGACAATAATGTACGATCTGACTCACACTTGGAAGCTAAAAGTATCAAAGCCACAGAAGCTTAGAATAAGATGGTCAAAGAGAGGAGACAGGGATAGGGATGAAGGGGGATCTTTGTCAAAGACACACATTATTACTTAGAAGATATATCCATTGTAGGGACTTAATATACACCATGGGACTGCAGGGTAAATGAATGATCAGGGTTTTTTCATGTTTTTCCGCCATTAACCTCTATAACCAGCACCTGTGGTATTACACCTTCCCCATGACTGGGCACACCTGGCCCAGTGGGCATGTAAATGTGCACACCTGGCCCATTGGGCATGTAAATGTGCGCACCTGAGCCTCGGAGGGAAGGGATAAAGGGGCCTCATCACCCTGGAAGGAGAAGTGAATGTAAGGGGATGACAAAATGCTGGGTAAAAGACACCAGAGAGGAGAGAATGCCAGAGAGAGAAAGAGGCCATGGGAAGAATGTGAATATTCCTCCAGGTTAGAGAACTGGGGTGGCCCCCCTACCTGAGCCCCTCTGCCATGCCTGACTGCTACCTAGTCTGCTTGCAATACGGAGACAAGGATCAGCTAAGACTGTGTTCAATCCTCGAAATTTACTCAGAGAATAGGTCTTATGTTCTCAAGTACACATTAGTTATGGAGCTGGATGTGCGAATGAATGAGATGTGGTAACCATGTCACAACGCATGCCTATGTAACTTTTATACCTCAAATATACTTCAATACAGCTGACAGGAAAGAAAAAGAGCATCTATTTGCAGATGTGTGGGTAGAGAGGAGCCATTTAGGGCTGGTAAAATGCCCATGGATGGGCAACACAAAACAGCTGGTACTAGCCTAAAACCTGGGAAGGTAAAAAAACGAGAACAGAGCATAACCTGCATCTGGTAAAAGCCATGGGCACAATGCAGGCGCTGCCTCCTGGGAGCTGTGGTCATTGGTGGGGGACAGTCTAAAGAGCCAGAAAAATATACACCTTTGTCTCTCTCTGCCCACTCTGTTCCTCCTGGGGCTTCCCTTTCACCAAACCCAACAGGAAACTATGCCCCAAAGTCCACAGTAAGCAGGAATGAAAGATGGGTGTCGAGGTGCAATGGAGAAATGGATGGAGAAGGGAAGCTTAGTCTCAGGAAGAGTCACTAGCACACTAGCTGGTGGTGGGTGTGGAAAATGCCTCCCTATTTTAAGCCCAAGAGCAACTGGGACTTAGAATAGCTCATTCACAAAACCAAAAATAGATATCCATTTAATAATTTCTAGGACATGGCTTTATCCACTCCTACTGGGATGTGCTATTTGGCATTCCATCTTGTGGCCTTTTAATGGCTGGGTGTCTTTCAGGGGATCTGTAATACACGCCTTTGGTCTGGGTGGTCAATAAGGCATTGAACTCCAGGTTCACAAAGCTCCTCATATTAATTTATTTATACATATAATTATTTCACATCTTTGTAACTCCCAAGGCTCTCCCCTCCCTGAAAATGGGACAGATTTTTAAACTGTGACTATGAAGACCAAAATTATCAAAGGTTTTACTTGATTCACAAGTGTATCTTGAAAGACATAGAATTGGTAATGAAATCTTTTTCTCTATTTCTCTCCACACCCAAAACCATGATTTAATTAGGACTTTATGAATGATAGTATCATACTTGAATACAAGCACTTTTATAGTTTCAAAGGTAGTCCTATGAATATCACTGAAAAAATAGAATGATTCAATCTCAAGGTTTGCTAGCTAGGTTTATTCAACATAGACTGACTGAACCTATCTTTTTTTTTTGTTTTTTTTTTTTTAGCTGATGTTCAGTTGCTTTATTGTCCAAATCTGTTGAGGAAATATATAATGACTAAAAAAAAAATGGAATATCAATATATTTCTCTGCTTCATGTCCCAAATGATACAATCTTTCTGATATCTCTTAATATAGTTCTCTTATTAAAAATAAAGCAATATTGGGCTAGCCATGTTACTAAAGATACTGCCTAGGTAGTAAAAAGCAATTATAGCTACAGGTGTCAGCCCACTCACAGCTATGATACAAGGTCTATAATCTAAATTCTAGTGGAGACAAAACAGAACAACTTGTGTTATGTCAAATACTGATATTTGAGGACTATATTTTGAGGACAGTATTTTGAGAACTATAATATGATTCAAAGGTTCAGTCTGTATAATGATAAAGCTAGTTAGATCATTCAGAACCAAAAGCTAACTGGTGGCATCGACTAGTGGAATCTTTGGGATCTGGATCATTCTTTTTGTCTTGATTTCAAAGTTCCCAGTTTAACTTCAATCCTGGACAAGCTGTACCCACAGCTCAGGTTAAAGCATCCCCCACCCACACATTATTTTACTATCTGGAACTACAATTACAGAAATGAGGGGTGATTTAAATATATAACCTCTTATCTGCATCTGCTAGTGTTTTTTCTCTCATGATTCCAAACAGTTCAACATCATTTTTGTGAAAAAGCTAACAACACTAATGCTATTCTAAAACATACTACCTACGGTAGTTTTGAGAAAGATTTCAATTCCAAAGAGATTTGTTTAAAACCCTATAAAAGCTATTATCTTTTATTAAAACACCCCTGCAGGAGTTTGACTGTTGGGCCGAGATGTCGAGAAGAAGCTGGAATTTTGCAATGGACTGAGGATTCAATAAAATGTTATCTCAAGCTAACGGGCTCTGGCAACTTTTCCTTTCTTCCTGAAAATGCTGTCTGTGTATGACTGCAATCTGGCCAAATGGATGTCCTCTGCAATCCTGGTCACGGTGGGCCAACGACAGATGGCATAGCCCTGGGACCGGGGGCTCTCTGGAAAGCGCATGGAATTCCAGCTCCATTCTCTTTGCAAAGACCTCGGTAGTCTGACTTTCCTTCCCCCCTCATTTTTTTCATTTTTTTCTTTTAACATATGCTACAATCCTCTAGGTCAGGGGTTGGCAAACTTTTTCTGCAAAGTGCCAGACAGTAAATATTTTTGGCTTTGTGGTCAGACAGTCTCTGTTGCAAGGACTCAAGCAGACCGTTGCCAAGCGAGAAGGACAATACACAAATGAATGAACCCAGCTGTTTTCCAATAAAACTTTATTTACAAAAACAGGAAGTGAGTCCATGGGCCTGTGATCTGTCACCTCCTAATACCAGGCTGCTTTTATCTAAAATAAAACCAAATGGCTCCTTTAACATGTTTAGCCTTGTCTAATCATCTTTAAAATTGGAAATAATTGGATTATGACTCCCTCCAATCTCTTAGAAAGAGACTTAGAAATATTTTCCGTTAAACTTTACCCATCTGGTTAGTGGGCAGAAAATTGGAAAGCTGTCTGGGTGTTTTAGTTTGAGCTACAGCTAAGCCCTGCCACCCTCTTGCATATTTTAAATATCTTCCAGAAGTTTCTGGGTGTCTTTGCTTCTTCAGCTTCTCCACTGATAGTATCAGTTACCAGTGTTTTTTAGGGACTCTCACATCTAAATCTTCTCGCCATCATAACATCAAAGCATATTTTAGTTGGAAAATATTTCAGGTTTTGCCTTCAGAGTTTGCAACAATGAACAAGAGTTTATGCTTATTGGTGACTTTAATTTGAGAAGTAATTAACTCCTACATTTACCTGATGCTTTCCCCCACAGGTCTATTTACCCTGTATTTGAATAGAGAGCAGAGATTAAAAGACCCAGTCCAGCAACCACACAATGAATCATCTTGTGCTGTTTATTATGTGTCTATGACATCAAATGTCCTTATCTGCAAGATGGGAATAATCACTCTACATTCTATATTATAAACCATAAATGGATTTTTTATGTAAATTTTTCAGAGCAGTGCTTAATATGTAGTTTATAAACAGATAGCTGTTCATATAGGTTGTCAAAGAGATTGATCTATCACTGGTGATGTTGTTATGCAAAACATCCTAGTTTGAGATTAGGACTTGTAAAAGGAAGAAAATGACACCATCAACATGTGCCACAATCGAATCAAATGGAAACTACTCTAACAAGGAGCAAAATTGGAAACACAAAGTAGGTGTCAGAGTTTTGACTTCTGAATCCCTGCTGTTTGGGCGACTTGTGATAGCCTGCTCTTCATAATGATGATATTGATGGCTGAGATCTGGGGGCAAAATGTCTAAGTCTAGTCTATCAACTCAGGCTTCCTGGAAGCCAGACTTTTCCTAGTAGGGTATAAGTGAATCCTAGTAAATTGTGACTGACTCTTGCAGACACTCTGAGGTTAGTTCTAGATTCCTCCCACGGTCATCCACAGGTATAAACAGAGACAGGTGACTCAGTGGGTTTGTTAGCACCGGGTGTGAACCACTACTTATTGTCTTGGGTGGTGCAGAACAGGGTGCCCGCCAGCCTGGATTAAAGAGCACCCGAATAGTTGTCACCACCACAAAGTGTCTGTCCCCCTCACAATTTTGACAAGGAATTTCCTCAAAGGTTGTTGGTTGTTTTGTCCTAGACTTGCCATTTACCTTTTTTGGCATTGATGTTTTGTAGGTAATTTGGGGCTGGAGAGTCTTGAAACCATTTGACTTGTGGAAGAAAATTGCTTGGAGCACTATGAAAATATCATTGAGACCATGTGGTTTTTAAACTCTTTTGCACTGTACTCTGCTTCGCGATTATTTCCAGCTGTGTCTAGCCACTAAGCTTACCTTCGCAGCCTGCTTTTTTTTTTTTTTTTTTTTTTTAATAGCTGTGAAGTGCCATTATTCGTTTATTTGTTCAAGTGAACATCAGTGCAGGGGAATCAGGTCCAGGCAGAACTATCGCTGCTCTTTCTTCCGGACATTTATGCCTTGATATTTTCGAAAAGGGTAGGAAATGAAAGGAGGATGGAGTCTCATTAATTTTCACTCCGTATTTTACTCCATGCAAATATAGATCGGGGTGAAATTTCACTCATATTTCCTTTGAAAAATAGGAGGCGTTACATCAATGAAAATTCATCGTCAGATAAGAACGTAAACCTCCTTTGGGGATCATCGCTTCTTGCATCAATCTGCCAGTGGGCCCTAATAAATGGATGGCGTATCTGCTTTGCTTAGCACATACTTATTCATGAGTACGTTTTACTGTCATTCAATCTGCTTTCTTAAAAACAACTCTAAACCTTAGGCTTCTAACCTATTTGAAAGCACTTTGCATACGATTTCCTGCTCTATGCCAAATCTGGCCCTTACTCGTTCAATTGCATTCACGAGAGGTATACATCTTCTCTACAGTGGTGAAATGTCTAAGTATCAGAGTCCAGCCTGCTTACCTAGTTCCAGGACTGATGTTGAAATATTTAATGACTGGTAGAACATGAGCACCAACCAATCAGAAACAGATGCTTTGTCCAATCAAAATGGACAACAGCCATCACCACCCACAGGACCAACAGGTGCTTACCAGCTGCTCCTGGGAGGGGTCTGCAGCTGCTTTGACCAAGGAGATTAAGAAGGGACAGAGAACAAGTAACAATGCACATCCTTGGTGACCTGATTTTGTCAACATCTCTTAAGTTCTGTTTCATCCTATTTATTTTCACTTTGCATTATGCTATTATTGTTGTTGTTGTTGTTGTTGTTGTTAATTTGTTTTAGTTTACATCATCATCTACCCCGGGGTTCTCTGCGAACCATCTTCTTCTTAGTCTTTTGTGCCCCTCCCACTCCCACTCCCCCCCCCTTGCTCCATGCTTCAATTATACTGGTTAGTTTTAATTTTTTTCTTGTCCTTTTGTTTCTTTCCTTCTTATCCCTCATATAAATGAGACCATCCAGTATTTTTCTTTTTCTTTCTGATTTCTTTCTGCTAGCATGATTCCTTCTAGCTTCATCCATGTTGCCACAGCAACATATTTCATTCTATTTTAATGAAAGATGGGAAAACAGTTTGATAAAATCAAGTTCTCTTTTAATACCCTTATTCTGAAATATATATTCTCTCTATATATAGTATTCAAATATACTATATGTATGTATGTATGCATATACATATATATATATATAATGGGAGGAAAAATTCTTCCTCTTCCTTATATAAAAGCTAAAATACTTAGAGAATGGGGGAAAGTTTTAAAATTCTAAACTTCATCAGGAACTAGGTCTTCTAAGTAACTTCATTCTGTGTAAAATTTGTTTAAATAGTAGCACAAACATCTAAAGACTACCATTTAAAAAATGCATTGCAAAGAAAACCATGGATCGTTTTTAAATGATCTATTTCTGCTCCCCTCCATCAGTGAAAATAATAAAGGTCTGTCCATTTTTTAAATAATGCTCCATACTAAGTATGTGAGTACATGCATGCATGGTGTTTATTTTTATACACATATGAGTGAAGCCTACACATAATTCTGTATGTTATTTTTCTAAATTTAGTTTCAGTTCTACCAGAAAATTCTATATGGTGCAGAAAATAACATTCATCCCTTATGATAAATTTAGTAACCAAAGTTGGCAGAATATTAATAGATGCTAGAGGTCATTGCTCTCTTGCAACCACTAAAAACATGTTCTCTGTTATAAACATTTGAACAAGTTTAAATTTGGTAGATTATTTATAAAAAGAGAGATTTCCAGACATTCCTATCCAGTATCCCAGGAGACTGGTCATCTCTTCTATATTCTAAATCTTTGAGATATATAATGTGCTATAAGCATTTATCTTAAATGCTATATATGCTGAGAAAGCACAAGCAAACCTTTATATAGGACAAAAAACAAGCATCTATAAATCACAGTAAAACAATTCATCCATCCATCCGTCCGTTCATCCGTGTGTCCATCCGTCCGTCCGTGTTCCCGTCCGTTCGTCCATCCATCCACCAAATCTTCCTTCCTTTATTCATTTCCTCAAATGTCATTGAGTATCCACACATACCAGAAGATCCTAATGCTATTTTGATAAATCCAATCTCATCTTATCTTTTGGAAGCATATACTCTAGGGACAAAGGCAAAATAACTGTAAATAACACATTTCCATATAACTGGAAATGTGTGCTAAGATTGCAATAAAGATAGTTTTCTATTGGAGTTAAAAGAAAAAGAAGCCAGGTGTTTAGGATGTCAGGGATGACAATACCTGTCCCCTGAGGGTTCCTGAGTTCACTCTGTGGCAGCAAAGAGAACAAAGATGTCACTTTAAAGTTTCTCTTTGTCTGACCTTTGTTGAGTTTTCTGTATTTCACACATAAGTGACACTTAGAAGTATTTCTCTTCCTTCTGGTATACTTCATTCAGTATAAGTCTTTGCAACTCCACCCATGTTGCAATAAATGACAGGAGTTTATCCCTTTTGATCACTGCATAGTATTCCATTGTGTACATAGACCACATTTTCTTGATTCACTTTTCTTTTTGGAGCATGTAAGTTGTTCCCATACTTGAGAGGGAAAATCCTACACTGTGAAAACATTAGCAAGACTGTAAAACTAATAGCAACTTAATAGCAAAAAATAAATAAAAGACAAAGCATTAAATGAATAAGCACCTACATATAACTCAAATGGACAGAATTTAATATTTTGTTATATTTTCTTATGAAAATAAAGCTTCTCTACAATAACTATGTACAGAAAGAATAAGGTATAATTTACAAAACAAATTTAGAGTCAGGATTGCATTGTTTTTACAATGGAAACAACTTATAGACCATGTGTCAGTTGTTCAGGAACATCACTTCTCCATCTATTTCCTCCCCCCAAACTTCTCAAGTCCTCCAACCATCTTCAATGTCCTTCATAATTTCAGATCTAGAGATGCTGATTCAATAAATCCATGTGATTATCCCTCTATATTTAATTCATGTAAAAATATGCTTTAGTGAAGAAAGCTTAATATTTACTATTTCAGCATTTTCATTTTTTGCCATTTAATTATTATCTTAAACTAATCCTCAATTCATTTGTTGTTAAAATGTAACAAATAAAGATGCAAGATTTACACATAACCTTATTTCTCACAATACTCTTGTTCTCTCTCACAAACAAGTATTCTTTACTGAGTTTTTTATACTTAAAAAAAGGTTGTAGGTAAAAATTTGACAAAGTGAATAAAATCTAATCAGAAATTTATTTTGGTAAACTAAAAATTAGTAAAATGCTAACAATTCAACCTTCATCCCACAGCATCTCTCCATCATAAATTATAAATATGCATTATCATTTATCAATAATAATTTACTAGTATAATATGTAAATAAGTTAATACTATGTACCTATACATTAATGTATAGAAAAAAATCTGTAGTTATGTACTATATACAATAAATATATTTATAAAACAAATAATTCAATTTATTAAATATTAGGACATCAGTAATAAAAAGTAGGCTATTGGGAACACTTTAGCATTAAAATATAGTATTAGACTTCTATTTCTAAAATACCAGAAAATAATATTTTTAAAGCCACATAGTTATAAAGCAATGCATAGAAAACAAATAATGTGTATTAACATAGCTTGAAATATTTTAGGGAGTATTTGTCAAGCATGTGAGGTGGCTTTGAGAGATTCAACAGCAATCCCACAATCCTCTGCAATACTGAAATTGGCTGTGACAGCATTTTAAAATATCAGGAAGCACCAGGCTATTCAGTGATGTCATGGAGCTCCCTGGAGAAAATGTGGTCATTAAGTGGGTTACTTGTGGTGATAAGAAGCCATTAAAATAAACAGAACTTCTCTGTAATTACTAAATTTCCCAGAATAACAATTAAGAGTGCTGGAGACATTTTGTGTCTGCCTTCCACCGAGCTTCAAGTCTCTGCTCCACCCACCTTTAAAAAGTGCTTGTTGAAATTGTGTAGCATAACCAAAAGTGAAAGAACTGGAGTATTTGGCAGAAATTGTTGCTGTGTTTAATTTTCTTTTAAACAGCTGGAAGCTTTGAAATACATGGAAGAAATGAATGGACTCTATATGAAAAATCCAGCCCCTTGCTGGTCATTTTGCATGATGCCAGTCTGAGAGTTGTGATACTCAAAGGGCAACAATACCGTATTTGACAGTCGTACGTACGTGTGGGTATGTTAAAAATTACATGTGTACATTATATGTGCAAATAGTTTGGGTGCATTTGCATCTGTATAGGGTGTTATTGTCATCTATAGACCATCATAGAAAATCATTCAGTTACGTCTTTTCTCAAAAACCAGGGAATTTAATCTGGGATATCTGGAATATCAAATCCGTACCCAAAATATCAAGAGGAGAAATACATTTCCAAGTCATCAGAGTTTTGTGAAACTCCTGCAATGGTAAACAGTAAGCTTTCTAAGAAGCATATTTTCATGGGAATTAAATATAGAGAAAAACTCACCAAGCATATTGCATTGATGGTTTTATAGCTAAGACTGAAATGGATGTTCAACATAGCTGGAAACCTAGCTGGAAATCTAGATGTTCAACAACATAGCTGGAAACATTGTGGGGGGGGGGGAGGGAAGGATTGGGGAGGTGACAGAAGGGGCTTGAAGAGCAAGACACGTGTCTGGAGACACATCTCCATGAAGTTTTCTGTTGGGGGAACAACTCGCTTGAAGAAGATGAAAACCATTGCGTGCAACACAGAAATCCAGTCCCTCTGGCCAGAATCTCAATCTCTCTCGGATTCTTCGTGGAGTTTTACCTTTGGACAAGTTTGCTGAGTTGAACTTTGCATTCAGCAAAGGTCATCATAAACCCTTCCGGGCTAGGTGTGTACCGAGGGGTCGTCTCAGGGGGTGACTGAGGTCCCACCAACGCAGGGCACCACGGTGCCAGTGGTTTTTTTCATTCCCACTGGAAGCAGTGGCCGCCTGTGACGGGAATATCAAGTGTTACCACCGGCTGCTGCAGCTGCGAGCCATTATTTCCAGTGGCAGTGGAAATCCATTGAGATCTCCTGGGAGAGTGTGCAAAATGCGGTGGTGGGTTTAATATTAACCCTTGCCACCGCGCAGCTAAGACTTCCGGCCAAACTGAAGTTTACTGGTCGGCTGCTGGCAAGTTGCAGCAAAAGCAGCCTCTCAGAGGCTGGATTCTGACATCGAACAAGAGTGCTCGCCAATGCAACTCGAGGCCACTTTTGTCTCTGTTTGACAGTTTCACACACCCTGCAATGTCTGTTTTGTAGAGGTCTTGAAAGTTTACTAGGAAAGTGAAGAACCAAATGGATTTTGCCTTTACAAAGAAGAAGAAAAAGAATAAAAACCTGTACATCATTACAGGCATCTTGGTATTTTATTTTATTTCAACAGTTCCCCCTCTCCCTTTACTTCATTTGAAATGTCTCTATTGTTGTTTCTTTTATTTTGGGGAGGGGGGTATTTTGCATTCTAGACCCTATTCACTGTTCTCTCTTTAAAGCTAATGTGCACATACAACACATATACATGCCACACACACACACATACACACACCCTTATAGACATTGTATTGTAGCATTCTATGAATATAAGGGCTCTGTAACATACAGGTGTCCATTATTGAGGATAAACACATGCATAATTCACCTTAAGATCACTTCTAAGAAGTCATGTTTTTGTCCCAAGGCAAATATTTTTAAAGACTATGTAACGTTTTGACAAATGAACCAGCACGACTCTTTTCTCATGACTGGTCACAAAAAGCTAAATAATTTTAGGCTGGTGATGCGTTTATTCTGATGTTATATCTTTGCTTGCCAGTTCAATAGCATAATCAAAAGTCACCTGTTCCCATTTTGATATCATTTCCAGAAGTCACCAGTTGCCACCTATTGTTTGATTATGGTATATTGACTTCAACAGGTCATTTGAAAGGTGGGCTTAGCACAGGATTTCTCCACTTGACATTAGGACACTGGGATGGCTATTCTTATATTCTCTTCCTCCACCTGCTAGTCATTTTCCTGGGCGTAACAACCAAAAATATCTCCAGGCGTTGTCAAAGTCACCCCAGGCAGAACACTACTGTTTTTTGAAAGAAACAATTCAACAGTCTGAGCATCATCCATTCCTTTTAAAATGTTCTAGGACAACATCCAGGTAGTCTAAGCAATACCATCCACTCGATCTAAGGTCTGCTTGCAGATCCTTTATGGTGGCAATTCCTACCATCTCAGCTCCCATTGTTTGCTCCTTTGGTGGAGAAATACCAGGAGCCCTTTACCCTACCTATTGACAGTTGACACTTTCAGGTGTCACTTAGAACCAAGGCCTCCTACAAGTAGATTAGCGCACAGCTGCAGACTCAAGATGCCCTCTCAGACCCACTCTCCCCAGAACACAGGGGAGCACCAGGTGGGGGCAATGAGAGCAGAACATCCAGGGATCTCCAAAGCTTTCTGCCCTTTTGTCACATGACAGTAGCAGAAAGAGGCCCTTCCAGAGACTGGTGTGCCCACTACGAGGAGCTGGTGCCAGTCACCCTCCATCAGGAAAACATGTCCCAACATTGACACATTCTGAATTCTGAGAAAACTCATCTCTCCATTTGCTCCTTTGTCTCTAATCATAGCTAGCCAGCCAAACCCAAGCTACTCCTGCCAGCCCGTTCTGTTTCCACCCAGCCTCCATAGATTGCTCTGGGAATAGAGTGCCTCCAAACTGCTTTCTAAAAGATCCTGTATTCCCACAAGAACATAACATTGTTAAACAGCAATTTCAGCTGAAAGTTAACAAGGTTTTAAGGTAGTTAAAAAACTGTGAAAGCCTGACTCCCAGTGTGAAATACAAAACCTGTGAAATTCAAATGTGCAGGAACATTTTCATTTACTCAGCGTTATGATGAAGGCTGAAAATGTCTCTTTGTTTAAAAAAGAATCCATAGGTCAGAGTGTAAAGAAATGTAGGATTCTTAAAGTTGCTATTTATTTTTTCTTTGATGAATTATGAGCTGAAAATAGTTCAGTGTATATAGAGGGAGGTGTTTTAATTTGTATACACTAGAAACTTTCTTTGTGTTCCTTCTCTTGCTCTCAAATAGATATATGTATATAATTCTGCTATAACATATACTTATGTATTAAGTAGAGCTTATGCAATCACATAGGCATACTTCTAAATAGACTTCAGTAAGTTAAAGAAACATATGTCCTGGTAGCATAAGAATTGACAGACATGTCAAGATTTAGGATTTACTTCTCATCTTGGAATATGGCAATGGTTTAATAACTTTACTTATATCTTACCAATATTTCAAACAATTCTAAGTTTATATATGTGTTTCTTGTGTATGTAACATATAGCTATAAAAACTAAATATTCTCTGCTCCAGAAAGTATAAAAAAGCTTTTAAATCAACAGGGTTTTTCAAATATAAAGAAATTGATATTTATATAGATATATACCTAGATAACTATTTTTTAAAAATTATAAGAGCAGCTGCTACTTGAGTGAATTCTGCATTCATTCAGTATGTGGTTATTTTATAAACCATGTATAATTTCTTATATAAAAGTGATAAAATGAGTTAGCATATGACTGTTTGAAAAGTAGGATTCATGGGGGGTGGGATTGGGTTTGAAGTTCAACTCTTCTTCAACTAATGTATAGAGGACTATGCATTAATATATAATATTAATATATAATGATAATGCATGGAAAATTATATATCAATATCAGCTTCTTCCAATTTTATAAGATTTTAAAATATTAGTTGCCTAGCTTCTGAATTTCAATTTAGCTATTGAAAATACGATTCTGAATGATATAATGAAATGTCCAATTTGGTTTTAAAAGTTTGTACAGTAACGGAGAACATGTCTGAATACTGGAAACATGTGAATAAAAATGGCATTCATTCTGTCTAAACAAAAGGAGGAGAATGTTTTCTTATACACAAAAGTATCATTTCTCATAAATAGTTACAGAAAGTGAAAGACTAGAAAACTAGCTTTCTTTATCATGCTATTAAAATAATTTCACTAGAATAGTTATCACATCTTTAAAAATAGGCATATTATTCCTTACTTTTTATGACTTTTCATTGCCATTACTAACTTTATTTAGATTTGTTGTGACTGTAATTTAAAAGAAAAAAAACTTTTCAAAAGACTTAGAAACAGTGTCATAGAATTTTTTGACACAGAAATCACTTTTGAATTGCTGGACTCTAACATCTCAGATAAATTATTGATCTACAAGGAAAATATTAGTGAATTATGATAAATCTATATGATGTGGTAGTTCAGAGCCATTTCAAATGAAGTGAAAATAACCCAAACACCTGGAAGAGTCTTCAAAGTAGAGGATTAGGCAAGGTATAAGCAAATCACAAGATTTTATAGCAGGCATAACCCAAAGCTATTAAATATTAAATATATTCACTATGCTAACATGTAAATATTAAATACACATATACATGAAATACAAATTATTATATATATAAAATATAAGCATATTTGAAATTCACAATACTTTATGTATTTTTAGGAAAAAGAGGGAAATATCACTAATAGAATATCAGTTAGAAACATGAATTCATCTTTTATATTGTTATCTATATTTTCTCAATGTTCTGCAAGCATTGCTTAATATTTTATATTCAGAAAATGAGAAATTTTCTTTTTTAATAACAGTTTTAAAGCTGTAATCATTAAAACTATGGTGAAGAAACAAATTCAGATTTTCTATTTCTTTCTGATTCAGTCTTGGAAAATTATGTGTGTCTAAGAATTTGTGCATACCTTCTAGATTTTCCACTTTATTGGCACAAGGACAGTTACAATGTTCTCTTTTGATTCTGTTTTAATTCTACCGCAAGACAAATCCATAGTTGGGGTGTTAATTTAAAAGCAGATTGAAATGTGAAGGTATGTCTACCTTAAGTAGGTTTTGAAGAATGGAAATACTCAATTTAATAACAACAACAAATTTCAGAGAAGTGTTCTGACAAGAAGGCATAATGAAGAGAAATTCTCAAACTGTTTAGAAATAAGTTTTGGGATTAGACCATTTTTCAAGTTTAATTTGTCTAAGTTATACAGCGACTCAAGTGTAACCTTTTGTTAAAGGTTTCATTTTCAACTAAAATGGATTCATTTTATTCAAAGATCAAGAACTTAAAAATAAGTGGGAGAATTAGACATGTAAAATTATGATTTCTCATTCTCTTTACATGAAGTACAATATTAAAAGTTGCATAAATACTTGATAGGCAAAAACCATGAGAGTGGTACTACCTTTTACAAAAGTGTTTATCTCAGGAGAAAATACAGCCTGTTGTTCGAAAATTCAGTGGAAATAGCAATGCTATTACATTTCTTTGCATTATAGAATGAACATAACTTTTCTCATTTAAGACTTTTTTGCTAACTAGCTTTTTGTTTAGGTTTAATTTTTATAGGATTAATGTCTGAGGTTGGAATCACAGACACTATAGGAATATTGCACTTACTGGACTCTGATTTTTTTTTTTTTTTAAGCATTAATGAATCCAAAAAATAGAGGTGGGGAGGGGGGGCACATATGGTGTCAATACACTTTAATTAAGTGCAATAATTCCCCTTTTCCTGAGGTAGCTGTGTTAAGACAGATTTCTCTTCAGAGGTTTACATTCCCGACCTCTATTTTTCAACACAGTCATCAAATTCATTGGTGGAATGCCACTGCCCTCTATTGGGAAATTTCAAAAAGTTCCCAGAGATTCCTGGGTTCTAAGATCAGAAATTTGGGGTTTAATTTTTGTCTTTTTTGTTGTCAGCTTCTAATATAAGTCTTCTGAGGATAAAGCAGCTTGAGAAATACTGCATGAAAGAAATGTTGCTTTACTTCCTAATAGGTCAACCTCACTCAAAAACGTTTTTAGGTTGACATAAGTTTAGACTTTCATGACCATCTCCTTATATATAAATAATATTTAATTGAAACTTTTACTTCCTAAGACAGAATGAGAAACTAAGAACAAATATTTTGAAACGTACCAGTGCCATTTTTTCTCTCTAAGAAAATCAGTAGAAACTAAGGTGATTTAAGAAAAGTAATTCTAATGCCACCATTTGGTTAAATTTTAAACCTTTCTTAAATATAACATGCTAGATTCTTTTAAAAAAATGAAATGCATTCAAACCTGCAGTTTGTTTTTTGAGTGGCTTTCACAGAATTAAATTTCCCAACCTTGACCCTTATGTGGTGAGATGGATGCCTTTGATGTGCAGAGCAGATGAGGTTCTGCCTGCTCCTAGCACAAATGCTCCACAAATATACAGTGAGAAGTGACCTGTGAAAGTCACTTGATGGAGGAAGAACCAAGTGGCCAGTGGTGACTCAGAAGAATGCATAGCTATCGGGCTGGAGATACGGTCACCCATCGCATGTCAGTTTTTTTATACCTTGCATAGTATTTTTCAGCTAAATTTTGAAAATCTCTCCTCCCTTTTCGACATCTGGTTTAGTCATTCCTTGAGAGACAAAACAGTTCTTTCTCTCTCATCCCATCTATTAAAACGTACCTACGTCTTAAGACAGAAACGAATGACATGTCAGAACTGAATCGTTCTACACCAGTATTCCACTAGAAATAAGTTCTAATACCCTAAAACCAAAATATTACAGTAGGACAGTCTTCAACAGTGCAATTGATGGGAAATTTACTGAATTTCCTGTTAGATCCCATGAAGTCATTTATTACTTCAAAATACATGAAATATTATAATCAGTTCAATTTATTTCTTTATTTGAAGAACAAAGCAATATTTTAAGTCCCCACATGAGAGCCTTTCATGGCTCCAGAATTTAATTTATAATTATTTTGAACAGTTTTTTTTTCTAGAAAATGTTTCTAAATAGCACAGAGCACATTAAGTATGCAAGGAGACCTGAATTTGGATTTATTTGTGTTTCTTAAATGCTTCCACACAGGGGTAGACAGTTAGGATGACACTTTTGTTTCAAATATGAAGAATTCTTTAAAAGGTTACTTGTAGTATTTTTCTTTGATTAGTCAAAATTTTTCTAAGATATTCAAAGGTCTTTCAATAGGATGAAATCTAGACCTGAAGAAAAACTTGAATTTTGGGGGGAGGTCCCTCATCTAAACTGCATTAAAAAGGCAGAACAAATAAAAATAACAATACAATATGTCTGTATGTTGGTTGTTAGTCATCTGCTATCTGATCAATTTTTATATGATTCTGTCTCTTTAAGTTACTGACACTAACGTACTTGTAACTGGAGATAAAGTTAATTGACAGAGCATAGACAAATATGCCTTAACATACCAATCTATTCAATGCAGTTAGGTAAGTAGAAGACTGAAAATAAAGTTGTGAATTAGAATGTAGAGTATTGTCTTTACACATATATGCCTTGTCTCTAGAAAAGCTGTGGTGAAACATTGTCCATAATCTTACTGTAAACATTTTTAACACTGGTTGTAACTTTAAATAAAATATTCATTGTTCTAGGGGTCAATGACTGTGCTAAATTTAATAAAAATGTTTTAAATAGAAAAGTGTTATTGTTGCAGAATGTGTGAGATCAAAATTCATGAATATTCAAAAGTTCTTTTTATACAGACCCTGAAATTTATCTAAATCACCTTTGTTTAAAATCAAACTTGCTGCCATCTGGAGGGAAAAGTGTGTTTTTTGGTGACTGTTTTATTTATAAAATAGAGTAGGAGAAAATGTATTAAAAGGTTACTAAAATACAAATTACAAAGATAAAAGGAGCATTGCACATGCCTTCGATGTAGACATTGATTCTGGGCAAGGCGTGTGTAGAAATACAGGAATATGTAGTCTGCTGTGGAACTAGGTGGAGTAGAGATGCCTCTGTTCCTAGCTTCCACCACATTCTTGCCCTACAGGTCTATAAAAACAAAGTGAAACTTTTGATCAAACTTCTATGCAGTTGTTAAAATCAAAATGTAGGAATTTCACCTTCTCCCCACTCTCTCATGCTCTTATTCTGGAGATATCTCTAAAAACAATCTCCATGCTATGAACTCCATTTAACGTGTTGACAGCATTTAATGTGAGTTCATTCTTCACTCCACTGCTTATCCACTCCTTTCAGGAGTTATAAGAATCAGAAATAATAGAGGGTTTCCAATTCCTGCAAAACTGGGAACTTCAAGTTGGAGTAGTGAGACAGGAAGTCTTGCAATCTGGGCTTTTCTTCTTATTTTTCCAAGCACATACATTTCAGGTATCATAACTACACTAAGACTGGCTAAATGTGTAGGTTAAATGTGTAGTAGGGTTTCACATTTGCATTTTAATGAAAATAGAAAATGAGAAATAATACTTAAAAACTCTCTTAACTTCAAATAGCTTTTCTTAATGTAACTTTATGGAACAAGTTTTAAGTCCACTATGTTCCAAACTTGAATTTGATCTTTTTAGGACTCATCCCAAATGATATTGTCAATAGTTCTTTAAGACCATTATCATTATTTCCATTGTGCACAGGAGAACACTGATGTCAGACAGAGGAGTGACTCAACAGGAATTATGCTAGAGTTTTTGCATGTAGACAGCTTCCTTTGTAACCTTCTTTTTTTAAATTAACCCTGTAACTCTCAATAAATCTGGAATTCTAGAGTAGATATAAAATTATTAAATATTATAATTTGAAAAAGTTATAAATCATGGAGGTAGGGATATGAGGTATGAAATGAAGTCAGGCAAGAGCGTTTGAGTCCTCTTATTCTTCATCCATTAAGTAATTCAACAAATGACCCTACTAAGTTTCAACAACTGCTGCAGATAAAGCAGTGAAGAGATATGTGAGCTCTGCTCTGTGGAACTTACCTTCTAGAGAGAGGAGGAAGATATAAATAATTTGCTTATTGAATTATCCTATTTCATTTTTCCCATCAAGTTCTCCTCTCTCCTCCCTACACAAAATGTAAATGAATTATTTTACTAAACAAAATTTTAGGCTTTTAAAATATATATATATATTATATATTATACACAATATATATCATATATAATAGTATATATAATATATAGTGTATCTTAAGTATATGAATTATTTCCCCATTATACATGTATTTCTTATCTTATGGATATATATACTCTATATTATATATAATAGTATATATAGTATATATACTATATTATATATGTATATATGCTATATGAAACATAATAGTATAGTATATATAGTATTTGTAGACATCTGTAGAATATATATACATATATACTATATATGAAATATATATAGCATATATATGTATACTCTCTATATAGGACATATACATATATCCACAGAGTATATATAATATATATATTGTATGCATAGCATGCATGTACATATACTCTATAGATAACCTACATCTATAGAATATATATACATACATATTATATACATAGCATATATGATATACATATATACAATTGCTAAGTACATGTATATAGTATACACATACTATGTGTAGTATATAGTATATGTAGTATAGACTGTATAGTATAGTACAGACTATATATTATAGCATATACTTTATAATTTATAGTACATAAAATTATAATATTCAATACTATAGGATAGTATAATATATACTATATATTATATAGCAAACTATGTAGTATATAGTATAGTGTATATAGTACACTATATACTTTGTGCATACATATAGCATATATTGTATGCATGCATGTATGCATATATGTGTATCATATGTACTAGGCATATAGTATATATGTATATATACATATAGATGCTATGTATCTATATACATATAGATACTATGTATCTATATACATATATACTATATGCCTAGTATGCCTACTATGTATCTATATGTATATATACATATATGCTATGTATACAGTATATATAGTATATACTCTATATATATGTATATGTACTATATAGAGTATGTAGTATATAATATACATACTATATATTACATATAATATATAGTATATATACTATAGTATCTAGTATGCATATATTATATTTATTATATATAACATTGTGTATGTGCATATATATATATATATTCCTTAGATGAGAAATACACATTTAATGGGAAAAAAGTCAATTCATTTACTTAAGAGTTCAGGAATGATTTTCCATCCAGCCAGATTAAGTAGGTGCCTTCCAACTTTATGTCTTCACTCAGCTGTGTTGGTTGGCACTAGAGTCTCTGCACTATGAGAACTTACCCAGACTCTTGCTATTTTCCTAGCCCATGACAAATCTTCAGCTTCCATGGGCCTTACTGTCACCATGTCCATTTATACAGCCTTATATTCTTAGAAATCTTAACATCAAGCTGAATCGTTCCTGGGTGTTGTGAGTCATTGACTTACACTACCAACCCATTGTTGATGATCTACAATTGACCATGGAGAATAAAGGGTCTTTTTTGTTAGTTTTTATAGTAGTCTTGGGAGGGGAGAGGTTGTGGAAATAGAGATCAGATAGAAATTTTCAACTTGAACCTGTTGATTTGGAAATAGCTCTTTAGCTTCTCAATTCAAAGACATCATCTTTTGTGCTCCCTCAATTCCGTTTCCTGTCTGACAATAGTATTCATTCTCATTTTAAATGAGAGAGAGAGATAACATGTGTTTGTTAACTGATCAAGCGTCTTTCTTTCAATCCAAACACTTGTCACAGTTTTTTCTTAGCCTTCTTCTGAAACAGGGAGAAGGGCAATATTTATCATAGATCCTAGATTTATAACCTCAAGACCTATTTAATTTAAGTATTTAAATCAGTAAGACTTACAACTGTAATTACCCATAGTAGCAGACTATAAAAAGCAAACTTTAGTGATTTTTTTTTTACTTGATAGCTATTAAAAGGGGCTGGAAACTGTGGGGTTGATTTCAAACAACAAATTCACTTAAATTTGTAAGAGTTAAGTATATGCACTGTTGTTTTACAGAATCTATTGAAGACCATTTAAAATTTTTTTCAATTAATTATTTACTTCAAAACATCTTTTTGCATAATATCTTAAAAGTGCTTATATTTTAACAACAGATTTTATGATTCCTAGTGCCTTACTTATTTAGGATTCATTTGTTCTACATTTGAGTTTGAAATTGAAGAGATCCAAAATTGCTTTTTCTACTAGGCAGCAATCCTATTTTCTTATTCTGCTGCTCAAAACAACTGAGCAATATGTCAAGAAGAGGTCAAGAAAAAAATGAAATTGAAGTTAACATTATTCAAGATCAAAATAGAGGCAAGAAAATCTCATTTGAATATTGTGACAAATATGACAAAAATATTTACATGTATTATTCATAGATTTTGACCTTCCAAATAAATATATTTTATTCCTAACAATTGCTGAATCCAAGTTCAAAAGTCTAACTTCTGTGTCGCTGAATTCTACCCTTTGCTCAGGAGATGTTTACACATTTATATCCGTGGACTCAGGTAGGAAAAGGAAATGAACAAAGTAATCTATCAGTAGTCTATCTTACAAAGAGGAGAGAATTTTACTTTTAAAATAGCTCTCCTAGCGTATTGACCACTTGTATGTTCTACCATTGGTAGCGCAGTAGCTGCATACTTGTGACCAAGACATAGTGAATTACAATAAACATTTTAAAACACTGAAATGTTTTTATGAACTCTCAAGGAAATTAACAAGACTGCAAAGTTGACAGGAGCACGATGCTTAATAAAAGGTAGCTAACTTATTTGCTCAAGATTGCTAAGCATGCTTCAGTATTTACAAGAGAGATTTTCAAACAAGGGATCTCATTTTCTAAATGGTTTCCATGGTTTCGTTTTGTTTGTCTTGTATTTTCTTGGCACATGGATTAAATTATCTGAGAGTAGAGGAAATGAAGATGGTAACAATCCAATAATTCCTCTTCAGCGAAGAGCATTTAAAATTCAGCAACCATCTAAGTTTAATTTCTTCCTCATTAGAACCAGGAGAGCCGAGAGATGGGGCAGGGTGCTGATTTAGGAATGTTGCAGCTCGTTCTTAAACATCGTGGTATTTTTCTTGAAACAGAAGGTAGTAATCAATGAGAAGTTATTCAATGTGGTTCAGCTCGTATAATACTTTCCTGGTGTTAGTCTAACCACTATTGCTTTGCACCTTTTTTTTTTTTTTTTTAAACTTTAGTAGACTCTTTAAGGTCACATCTGTTAGGGCACGTAATGGTTTTTAATCACACTTTTCTAAATGACTAGAACACAAGTATGTGAGGGGTGCAGCATTTAAACCGAAGCCTGATCCCTGTTGTAGGATATTTGGGTGGTGATTTTCTGCAGGATTGAATGCAAAATGGCAGAGACCTCTGCTGAACCCACACCAGTTGATATACAGCTGAACAATCAAATGCAGGCAAACTCCCACTCTGAGCCAGCCTCGTTTCCCAAAGGAGGATCATGGAGAGTGCGCTTTCAATTTGAGAGCACAATGAAAGCTAATATATTATCTTTACAGACCCTGGTCTTCAATTCCAAACTCCTTTAATGTACCTTAAATCCACATCAGATCAGTTTCAACCAAATTATAATAAGTATTCACAATAAAGTTCTTTTTTCTTCAAATTTGAATTAGGTGCTAAAGACAGGTTTTTTTTTCTTCTTTCTGAACATATCTTTAACAAAAGTCATTGATGATGGGCTACTGATATTTACTGTATAAATACTACAAAATCATAGGTCACAATGAAATACTGCAGTTCTAGATACACATGTATGTATACATGTACATACAAATGTATATACTATACAGTTATCTACATACTATAGATGTGCTTAATTATAAATAAACCATGCATACGTGCAGTAGTGGTCAATTACATCAGGGATGGAGACAAGTAGTGGTCAATTACATACAGGGATAGAGACAAGAAGACAGAACTGATATAATTTAGAGATCTGTCTATTCAATAAACATCTCTTTTCAATAAACTATGTCTCATGGAGAAGTTTCAAATCTACATATATTCAACCGGACCAGAAAAAAAAACAAACTAGATAATTTGGGATGGTGGTAAATGCAATAAAGCAAGTTATGCAGTGACATGATAGAAAAAGATGGAAAAAGGATATTTTGTGTGTGTTAGGGGAGATATTTGAAAAGATGTTTGCACTGAGACAGAAAAGGCAGGAAAGAGTTTTGAGTTCCAAAATAAAAGCCTGGCAGAAGCAAGCTTGACACACTAACAAGACAATCATAAACAATCTCTGATTTCATACATATATATGGTCTCAGGAAGTTAACCTGGACACGTTCAAGGGTCTAAATTATAATCATAAACTCAACTCAAATTTTGAGAAGTTATCCCAGGAATTTTGTCAACTTAATGTATCAAAATTTATTTTTGATTTATTACATAAAGGCAAATACTGTTCTGGGAAGGAATAATGTTAAAATAAAAGACAATGTTAAAAACTTTACAAGGGGACCTGGACAAGTTCTCAGTAGGAGATGCCATAAATGCTGCTAGTAAGATTGAAGAGCAGGTGAAACCATCACTTGGGGGAGCTAGGAGGAGGGACATCTAGCAGCCAGAGGAGCAGGAGGTGGAAGGAAGGCACAAGTTTGTTCCAAAGAAACAGCAGTTACCTTACCAGAAAATACAATAACATACTGACACTGCCACAGACTGGTTTGTCAAAGCATTCATCCCAAGTTCTTTGAGCTTAAGTGAAGCCTCGTGATTGTTTTTAAGACTTCCTGTCTTAAACAAAGGTACCTACTAGTTTTGATGTCACAGTAGTTTCATCACTCTGAAATGTGTAGAATAATCCTGATAATTTTTAAATTCACTGTATGTGCTCCTCTTTGCAGGGAGGGTAGCAAATTCTATAGCTGGGTAAACTTGCTCTAACATGCATTCTCAGTCCACCTCTACCGTGGGGCACCATTAGATTTACCACGATGCACTTATTTATGTATTTTCTTTCTTTTTTGTGGTAGTTATTTTATTTTTTAATTGACTGCACATGTTATATATACAGGCAAAAACATAATATATATATATATGGTATCTATTCATCTATCTATATATATATTTTACATCGTTGTCTACCCCGAGGCTCTTCCACCACCTTACTAACCCATGAACCATCTTAATTTTTTGTTCCCATGCCTCCCTCGATTTTGCCTTTCTCCCTCTCTTTTGCTCTATGCTTCAGTTCTGCTGACAGTTTTAAATTTTTCGTGTTCATTTGTTTGTTACGTTTACCCTGTATCCCTCATATAAGTGAGACCATCCAGTATTTCTCTTTTTCTTTCTGGCTTATTTCTGCTAAAGACAAACTTACTTGTGTAAATTCAAAATCATCTTGCACTTCATCTAGTCCATGAAATTATCTCCCAGTAACTAATTTATAGACATCTAAAGAGGAAGACGGGATATATACTTTTTTAGAAACAGAATTTATTGAGAGATGAGGCTCCATTGTCTGTAGGAAGGAAGCAAGAAGGATCTAAACAGGAAATCAAAGCGCATTGATTTGAACAGGGTGGCTTCAAGGAACAGCAATGACAGGCTAATGGTCCTAATCTAGTTGCTGCGCGGGTAGAATCATTTCCAGAATCCTAAGGGTGCATTTTTCAACTGATATCCTTTAAATAACCTTTAATTTTTCAGTGTTAAAATCTCTATTATAGCAAGGAAAATTGAGGAAGACACTTATTAAAAAGAAGCAGCCGCACATGTGGTATTATTTTTACAGCCATTCAGTGTGTTGATATAAAGTAATGCGTTTGAGTCAAACATCATCTGTGTGAGTAGTTAAAGTGAAAACTGATCTGACTTTGCACTGTGGCCCAACTGCTCGTCCAATTAGCAAAATGATTAGCCAGACTAATATCAACAGCCCCATTCCTGTGTCAATTTGACAGGTAGATCACGAGGTGGATTTCAGCCTTTCCCTGAGGGCTTCTGGTGGTGATACCCATGTTCTGTCAAGAAGCCCCTCTCACGGGGGTGCTCTGTGTATGTACAAAATGCCATTGAACTTCATACTTTCTACCTGTGTACTTGATTTTCTTTTTTCTTGCATCCTTGGTCACATTTGTGAAATTATTGATCCCCTTCTTTTTCCCTCCTCCCTCCAGCTCCCCCTCTGGTCAAGCCAATTCCCCTTTCTGCGAATTGTTGGTTGATAGAGTTGATGGTCACTTGTCATTGTTTGGTGCATGGGTCTCTTCCTTTATCTGGTAAATGTTCTTTTCCTGGCTGAGGACCTGAGCTCCTGGGACTTGTTGCTCTGTGCTGTTTAATTTTCTAAGAATGGCTCTGAGGCAGGTAGCATATCCAACCTCGCTTGGGAGAATCTCTTGTAGAGCAGGTGTGTGGTGTTGTTCTCCAGGTTCCTTATTGTGGCATTTTCTGTGTTGAAGTTGACAGTCTCCTTTTCTCCAGACCCATGTGGTCACTGGAATTCATGCCTCGTTCATACTGGCTCTCTCCTCCATTCTGGTGTCTGTCACATGGTGCTGCTTTTAAGCTTTACAGTTCTGGCCTCTGGCGTTGGGATCCCAATTCTCGACCATTGGTGTTAGAGGGGTTCCATGGTGGGGACAGTCTCCAGGAAGAGGTTTGTCCAGCTCCTCTCCATTCTCGTGGGTTACAGCTCTGTTGTGGGGCTGCAGCTCGTTCTCTGTGACTTTCTTTCATGATGGGAGAGGAGGGCACATCGCTCACCTTGGTGGCATCTCACATTAGAGCTCCCTTAAGAGAAAGAATAGAAAACTAAGGAAATTACAATAATTTTGAGCCGTAGTGATAGCTCACTTTCTTACTGATGCAACTGTTAACTGTGAATCTTCTAAAAAGATGATTTTCTTTGCTTGAGACTGTATATATTTTCCAGGCAATTGATTGACCCAGAGAACGCAAATTTGGATAAAACATAGCTTTATTTTTACCTGACAGACTTCATCAAAGAAAGTAGGATTAAGAAATTCATGTGAGAAAAACAAAAGCTTATGCATGCACTTACATCAGAAATAAGATCAGAATTTCTGCATCAGAAACTTTTATTTTACATTTTAAATTTAGTTTTATTGGATTGTACTTATATCTATATGTGTATATCTATATGTATATATTAATATAGATTACATCATTGTCTACCCCATGGATCTCCCATCATCTTGTCACACGTGAACCATCTTAATCTCTTGTGACCCCCCATTTTTCAACCGCCTCCCCCTCTCTTGCTCTATGCTTCAGTTCTGTTGTCAGTTTTTAATTTTTCTTCTGTTTGTCTGTTTCCCTGTATCCCTCATATAAGTGAGATCATCCCAAGTTTCTCTTTTTCTTTCTTGTTTCTGCTAGCATGAGTCCTTCTAGCTCCATCCATTTTGCTGCAAATTACATGTTTGTCCTATTTGATCAATGCATAATATTCCATTGTGTAAATTAATCAAACAACTGAAAATGGAGCTACCATTCAACCCAACAATTCCACTACTGAGAATCTACCCAAAGGATACAAAAGCACTCATTCATAAGGACACCTGTACTTGTATGTTTATTGCAGCACTATTTACATCAGAAATTCAGATATCTTTTTTTTTTTTTTTTGAGATTAGGTCTCACTATTTTTGCCCATGGAACTGCAGGCTCACATTGCCCATGGTACAATGGACTCAAGAAATCCCCATCCTCAGCTTCCCAGGTAGCTAGGATTACAGGTGCGCGCCACCACACCCAGCTATTTTTTGGGAACTAGATCTCTCTGTGTTGCCCCAGGCATGAACCATGATCCCCAGACGCTGCCGTGACTCCATAAGCTGTCACTTAGAAGCACATGCCACCGTGCCCAGCTACATCAGAAGTTATTAACCTGAGTCTTTGGATAGGCTCAAGAACTACATAAAATAATTTGCATATCTCACAAAATGTGTAGGCTTCACATGTTATTTAAAACATTAAAAAGTAATTACCATGGGAAAATGTACATTATAATGGAATCTTTGGTTACCACAAAGCTCAAGTCTTACCGATTATAATACAATTAACATCATGTGCCTTCTATTTTGATGGAGTACTGGTATATACAAAGCTATCTGTTTCCATGGTCCTTTATGATTATACAAGTTAGCTCCATTATATATTTTTAGTATGACTTTGTGAGAGACTAGGAAACATAAAATTGAAAGAATGTTATAGTCTATAAGCAAACTAAACATTTAATTCTCTATCTGTGCTTGTGGTATGTAGTATATGTATGTGTATATATAATGTATATACAATATATAACCATGTAGAATGTATATTCTTATACTCTATATAAATGTGCAGATGAATTTAGAAAGTAAATAAATAAATGTTTGTCAACACTTCAATGTTTTGTTCTCACTAATGTGTTAACTGCCAATGTGTATGTGAATTACATTTTAGATTTGTTGGAACTTTTGTTTTAGCAAAGAGTACAGCGCTCATTTAAATATTTTATAACACATTTTAATATAGAACCAGCCCTTAAAATTTTTTGTTATTATTTTTTGAAGACTCCTCTTATTAGGAATCTTTTCTAAGTTACTTTGGCAAAATAGTCACTCTTAAAGTCTTAAAGACTTTAGTGCATAAATAAAATCTTTGAGTCTATTTTTCTTTTGCAGCAGTAGCAGCATTTCTTCACTGAGTTTTCATTAAACTTGATAAATTAAACAGGTTGCTCTCAATGAAGATATGTGTACATTTTTAAAATTACCTTTTAGGAAGATCTTAAATCATAAGGGTTTGAATATATTAAGCAATTGACTTGGAAAATTAACTGTGTTCAATCGGAATTTATTATGTTAACCACTCAAGTCTAGATTTGGTATTTCTATGAGCAAAATAAGTTAAATTTTTGTTGCTAAATTTCCTGAGATTAGAGATGTATTCAGCTGCTTTGGTATCTGTGTAAGACTGATAGCCTCTAGCTTTTATTTCTGCTTTGGTATTCTTGCTTTGCACTTATCATTAATTTTGTTTACCCACAAGTAGGTGCTATGAAGCATTTTTGCCCTTTGAATTAAATATTACTTTTTTCATATTGTTTTTAGAACTGTCAACAGTGAATTTTACAGTATTTTCCCCCTACTCTATGCTTGTTTTGAAGGATCAAGAGTGATGATGTTTGTTAATAAAATCCATGCTGGCACAAATACCATTGGTATGATATCATCCACCGGTTGTTCTTTAAATGCTATTCTGTTAATGATCTATGTGTCAACACAGGGTCTTCCATACAGTCAGATGCTCTATTGGACACATGCTAGTCTTTTTTGAGCCACATTTTCTCTTAAAGTAGTTTTCATTCATGCTAAGTGGTCAAAGAAGATCCTCTATATCTTCATTTGCCAAGGCAGGAATTAAAATGTACTCTCAGACAATGCACAAAATGCAAACAACCCATCATTCATAGCCTCGTTCTTATTTAGACATGATCTATCTCATTGTTAGATTAAAAATATTCATATTGTTTAAAATATCTGTAATCTGAGTTCTTCCCCCCCCCAAAGTGACATTGACTGAAATCACTCCATAAAGAGAATTAGACTGTTGCTTCTAGTTTAAATGCATACCCCTTCATTTCCTCTAATTTTATACAATGTAAATAAATACTCTGTGGTGTTCAGAGGCTACTGAAAACTCTGAATGCCTATCATGTGTTCTAAATAAGGCCCTCTTGAATAAAGAATTACCTTTGAGCTGAGAAAAGTAATAGTTGCTAAGCAGAAAGGTCAACAAGAGCAAGTGGACTTTTTCCTGTATTTGTCTGTGAGAATAAACATATGCAGTAAAATGTCCTTCTATAAAAGAATTCAAACAAAGCAAAAGTCTTCAGAAAATAGATTGCCATGGAAAGTTTATTTAAACTTAAGACTCCCGCATGGAATTAACCATGTTAGGCTGCGTTGAATTGAATGAGTAATTCCAAGCCTGTATGGTCTACTTTCCTTTAATTTCTGTGAATGATGTTTGGAATATTTGTGCCCAGCAGAATATGAGACATTTCAACATCAGGAAATTGAGCACAAGAAATGAAACCCGAAAAGAAAGAGACTCACAGCTACAGTTCCAGTCAGACGTTTGCAGAAGCATCAGTATGGAAGGGGAAGGATAATATCAAAGGTTAAAAAATCACCAACAACTTGATTTCAAATGCAAAGCATTCATTAAAATCCAATGACTTCCATAACTCAGACTTGATATTCCAAAATGTGTTTCTGTCGAGAATATTTGATATTACTTTCATAGTGTTTCGGAGATATACTGAAAGCTAAATAGGATAGTTAAATGATTTATTTGGGAATATCTACATTTGCAACTCCAGGAGACTCTAACTCATATTTTCCATAAAAGTATGAGCTTTTCTCTTCCTTCTGTGGATCCGTTCTAACCAATCTATAATACTGATTTGTTTTTTACCATTGAAAAACCCCTTTGTGAGTTTTGGCCCACCATGATAAGTCAGGTACCTAACTAACCTTCTCTGGGTACATTTTTTTTTCAAATTATCCATACCAAATGCATCATGAGTCAGAAATGTTGGGAACATCCACCAGTACTTTTAAAATGAAAAAGTGACATATTACCAGTTTCTGAACTGGTTGTCTTAGAAAACACGGGAAACTTATTTAAAGTCATCCACAGGCATTGCAACTAAATGGAAAACATAGAAATGAAGGAAGATAGTTCACTTCCCGCCCTCCCCCCACCCCCTTTGCCCAATGTGCTTCTTGGGTGGAGATTAAGATTTGCAATAAGCTAAAATCCAGGTGAGCATCATTCAGTCTGTGACGAAAAGTGTTCCAGTGCAGAAGACTAGTGAAGGATGGAAGAACACAAATGCACGGCAAGAAGGGGAGAGATGGTCTGTCCTGGCAGATCTGAAATGTTGTTAAGTCCTATTAATTTAAAAAAGTGTGATAATCAAGCAAAACTGCAGGGGCAAAGTCTTAAGCAACCTGCATGACTATTTTTAATTTATTTTTTTTTTAATTTTAATTTTGTATTATATTATTTTGTTTCATTTTTACATTGTTGTCTACCCTGGGGTTCTCCCACCACCTTATCACCTGTGAACTATCTTAGTTCTTTTGTGCCTTTCTCACCCCCAGGCCCTCCCACCTTATGCTCTGTGCTTCAATTTTGCTAAAAATTAGTTTTAAGTTTCTCTTCTGTTTGATTGCTTGTTTTCCCTTTGTCCTTCATATAATTGAGACCACCCAATATTTCTCTTTTCCTTTCTGGCTTATTTCTGCTAGCATGATATCTTCTAGCTCCATTGATTTTGCCGCAAATGACATGTTTCTCTTTTTTGATTGATGATTGGTATTCTATTGTGTACATATACCACAGCTTTCTGTTCCATTCATTTGTTTTGGAGCATTCAGGTTGTTTCCATATTCTGGCTATTGTAAACAGTGCTGCAATAAACATGCAGGTACAGGTGTCTTTTTGGGTTAGTGTTTTTGTAACCTTTGGGTATATTCCTACCAGTGGAATTTCTGGATCTAATGGAGTTTCATTTTCAGTAGATTAAGGGTCGTTCACAGAGCTTCCCATTAAGGCTGGAACAGTTTGCATTCCCACAGTGTTTTTTGTATTTTTGTGTTAGTTATTTTTTTAAGGTGGAGCCACAAAATCTGTAGGAAAGAAAAGAATTAGCCAAACATTGCATACAATTTGGGATATTTTGGAAAACATAGTCTCAGATCATCCTGTTCATACATCACAATAAGTTCCATACTGAGTCAGCATCTAAATATAAAAAAGAACAAAAGAACCCCTAGAATAAATATATTTAATGATCTGTAGACAAAAAAAATGATGTTCTCCACATTGAAAGTAAAGGAAAATATGAAAAGCAAAGATACTTATATACATGAAAGCTTAAGTGAAGGATGGTAAAAAATATCTTTCAAATAAAAAGTCAAATTATAAACTAATGACATGTTTGTCTTAGTTATATCAAGTTTTCTAGAATTAGATAAGAGGCCTAAAACCCTGATGATTAAAATATTAGGAAAAAGAACTAAACAGGTAGTCAGAAATAAAAGTGTGCATATACTCATATATACAAATATACACACACATATTGTATTTTTTTAAAGGGTTACATCTCTTCAGATGTGTTTTACTAAAATACACACATCCTCAAGGCACCCATAGTCATCCAACATAGTCTTTTACACTAAATACACAGAATATACTAAAACTAATTAATCAGTCCACAAAGTGAAGACATACTTAGTTATATAAATGTAATGAAACCTCTACTAAGACACATACTGGTGAAGCTTCCCAGAATTTAAGACAAAAACATGATAATGTAAATATGAAAACCTAATGCCTCTACTAAAAACTAATTGAAACAGTAAGTCCTACAATAAGTTAGCAAACTTGAAAATCAATTTATAGGATTCAATTATTTTCTTATATGCAGATAATAAACTAAAAGAGAATGAAATCAAGAAAGTAATCCCATTTTTAATCACATAAAAATGAACACCTAGGCATAAATTGAATGGAGATGAAGGGTCTATATATTAAAAACTGTAAGTCACTATTTGAAGAACTAGAAAAATCAATCAAATGGAAGGATATTCCCTGCTACTGGGTTGGAAGAGTGAATATTCTTAAAATGACCATCATACCTAACGCACTATGCATATTCAATGCAATCCCTATCAAAATTCCAATGATACACTTCAAAAAATAGGGCAAACATTACTGAAATTCACATGGGCCCACAAAGACCTTGAGTAAAAAAATAGAATTCTGGTGTCACATTTTAATGCTTCAACATATATTAGAAAGCTCAAGTTATCAATACACTATGTATCGAAATAGAAAGAGAAACACAATTTGAGTGATTTATGAACCTTGAAATAAACCTACACATATATGAACAATCAATCCACAACAAAGGAGCAAAAATATATATTGGAAAAATGGAAGTCAGTTTATCAGATGGTGTTGGGAACACAGGACAGTGTTGAAACTTGGTGTATTAGCAAAGTTGAAACTTGGTGTGTTAGCATTCTGATTTGTCAAAGGAGAGCAAATTAATACTAATGTTTAAAATTAATTTTTAAAAAATGAAAACTTTATGTTCTATGAAAGTTATCAATATTTCTCATTTGGATAATTTTAATTACTTTCATGTCCAAATATTTCTCTCATTCTCTACTTACAGAAGCTTTACCAGCCCTGCAAGAATGTATTCCTTTCTCAGTACCACCAGGTGAAATTAGTTATTCTCTTTTGAGTGAGCATATGATATTGTGCTTCTTCTTTCCTCTCCTTTTATAGCACACACTTGAAAATTCTAACTTCACAGGATATTTGATGTATTTTTTTTTGTGATGGTTGTTCTTTTTTTTAATTTAATTTTTAAATTTGCATGTATATGTGCATTTATATTTATATTATATTATTGCATTATTGTGTACCCTGGAGCTTTCCCACTTCACTAACACCTGTTAACCATCCTGATCTTTTGTGCTCTTCACCTCTCCTGCCTTCTTCCCCCTCCTCCTCTCTAGCTCCATTGTTCAGTTACATTGGTTGTTTTTATTTTTTCTTATTTGTTTGTTTGTTTTTCCCTATCTCCATCATATAAGTGAGACCATCCTCTATTTCTCTTTTTCTTTTTGACTTATTTCTGCTAATATGAGTATTTCTAGTTCCACAGATATTGCTTCGTATGACATATGTTTGTCCTCCTTGATTGATGCGAACTATTCCATCATGTATATGTACCACATATTTTTAGCCAATCATCTGTTTAGGGCATTTGGTTTGTTTCCAAATCTTGGCAATTGTAAACAGAACTGCAATGAACATGCGTGTACATGTGTCCTTTTGAATTAATGTTTTCATGATCTCTGAGTAGATTCCTAGTAGTGGGATTGCTGGGTCAAATGGTAAGTCCACTTTCAATTGTTTGAGGGTCCTCCACACAGTCTTCCATAGTGGCTGGACCAGTTTGCATTCCCACCAGCAATGTAAGAGGGTTCCTTTTTCTTACTTTTGCACCAACTATTGTTGTTGTCTGTATCATTTCTATGGGCCATTCTTGCTGGTGTAAGATGGTATCTCAGTGTGGTTTTAATTTGCATTTCCCTGATTATTAGTGATGGGGAGTATTTTTTTATATGCCTATTAGTCATTTGTATATCTTCTTTGGTGAAGTGTCTTTTTAGTTCTTCTCTCCATTTTTTGAATGGGTTTTTTGCTTTGTTTTTGTTGAGCTGTAGGAGCTCTTTGTGGATCTTTGTTATCAGACTCTTTTCACTTGTCTGGAAGGCAAAATTTTTCTCCCAGTCAGTTGTTTTTTTTTTTGTTTGTTTGTTTGTTTGTTTTGTTCTGTTTATTGTCTCTTTTGCTGTACAGAAACATTTTAGTTTGATATAGTCACACACATATTATAAAGTGTGCCTTAAGATCAAGCATTCACTAGATACATAGCACTCTTCTTGTCATGAAAATGGGCAGATATTAAAAGTGAATTAACCAACAGGAATATTCTCATCAAAGCTTTTGGATAGGGATGTAGGATACACTATTCTTTAAATAAATACATGATTATGTCTTAACTATCAGGCAGATATAATGGTGATCTATGAAACTTATTCCTAGAAATTTACCCTAAGGAAATAAACAGAAATGTTATCATGTCCTCACCAATGTATGTGGTTGTACATTCTCACAATGCACAACAATATAATAGCCATTTAATGGGAGTAACCAACATTTTAAAACTTGGTCAAATAAAATTTGAAGCCATATTTAGTGGAAAGTTAGGTTTTTGTTCTCCTGACTGATGAACAAATAAATGAATGAAAAGATTTGAGCATGAGTTACATTTTTATTGCTGTGGCATTTGGGCATGAAAATTTCAAGCAATGAATATTCCACATTCTCCATCCTAACCTCCCCTATATTTAGAATAATTTACTTTTTACAACAAGGTTGAATGTCACCTACAAAGCCACAGTCTTGCTTTATTTACTATTGTTGGTTTTTTGTTTTGCTTTCTGTTGTTTTGTCTCCTCCCACCATCTGTGTGCATGCGCGCACACACACACACACACACACACACACAAATACATCAAAGAATTGGTTTAACTCCAATACCCAAACTTGGCACAGGATAGGTCCTTCAGAAAATCTCTGGCACAAATGAAGAGATTTATTAAACAGTAAAGACAGCATATAAGATGAAAGTGGCAACGCCAAAACATTGTAATTTACAAAAGTTCACATTTGTGAGCACTTATACTTATTTTATATAGATCAGCAAAAACAGTGTCTTTAATTTTTTCTTGTAGAAAATCATTTTTTCAGGTTTTTATGGAGATAAAGTTGATTTTCAACGTTCATATTTTGAAGAGTATAGATTCACTTCTTTGTTTTATGGAGGGGACATTAGTATATGAACTACCTGTGACTGAGGGGAACAGGGTAGGTACACACCTCCTCAAGTGCCTGAAACCACACCACACCCATGGCCACTATAAACTTGTAAGTGACAATAAAGCAATAAAAGAAACACCTCTTTCCACACACACATACACACACAAAATAAAAGATTATTTCTGATATCTGATAAGGTACATTTTCATCTGTTTCCCAGTTTTAAAGAAATGCAATTTAGTGAACTGAAGATATACTCAGAAGTGAAGATATACTCAAAAGCATATTATCTTTTCCACTTCCCTTTTTCCCCTCTTCCAGGGTTTCATTCTTTTTTAAATGAATGACAATGACACATTGTATTGATGTATTCTCTCTACTTCTAAAATACTTAAGAGGAGGTAGTGACATTTCATCACATATTTTATCTTCAACATACCCTAGCCTTCTCTTAATAGAACATTGTTTGAGATACTCTAGAGAATAATAATTTTATCCTAAGCAAACAAACAACAGAAGTAAATGATCAGCTAAGTATAACATTGCAGTAAATGTATGAATGCAGGTTACTGTATGTAATAGATAAATGATTCTATAGAGCAATGTGTTGAATGAAATCAAAAGATTCCTCTGTGTTCACTTTCATTCACTCATAGGATTCAACAACCATGACTGTGAAGTTTATATGACATCATCAAATAAAAAGACTTTCTACCAATATGGTTTTCAAGTCTAACATAAAACTCAAACCCTAACTGTGTCCTCTTATATTAAAGTAAAAGACTGAAGATTGAATCATGCAATCACGGAAGTGTAGTTAAGATGTGGACGTAGTTTAGAGAAGAGAGCAAAACACATCAAAACCAATAGGGATCTCATGGGTCCACACTTAGAATCACAGCTGTCTCCAGGACATACAGGAGGTAGGTTGTCCAGGAGAAGGTAGAAGGTAGAAGGAAGAGAGAGAGAGAGTTCATGAGCCTGGAGTTTTCAAGCAGCCACAAGTACTTTGTTGTTAGGAGACATTATATGTAGGGGGACAAGGGAGGGAAATGAAAGATGCCACAGGAATCCCCAGAGTCATAGCCAGAGATGCTAGAACTGAGATCTGAGATTGGACTTTTGACTCCAGAGACACAGGGTGTGGCCACTGGGGCCGGGCGTACCCACATCCACATTCCTGAAAGATAACAGTGGTGAAAGGGAGAAGGATTTTCCCTCATGGGTGCCACCAGAATCAGGGGTACCATTTCCGAGGTTGTCATCTGTGATGTAGACTAACTTCATGAAATGAAATGAAGGAAGTGGAAGTCTCTAGAGAAGTGTAAGGGATGTGGGTACAAAAGTTACCGGTCCTTTATATCCATTTTAGGATTTACATAGTCCTCAGATGTGATTTTATAGTGTAAAGAGTCCAAGACTTTGACCACATCCTTAAAGCATTAAAAATTGTTCCAGAACCCCTCTTATTAAATGGAAAAATCAATACCATTAAATAACTCTTTTTTAAAAAGTGAAAATGACATCAGCATTTATTTAAAGCATCTTAGTTTCTAACGAGTATGCTTTGCTTTGACGGAGAGGAAATTAGACAATGGGGAACTTAACATAATATCTACAGACATTAGGTTTATAATGATATACACCTGAAACTTATCATGCACGCTTACTTCAATAAACATTATTTTAAAAAAATTGATTCTCCTGGAAGTGTGCATCGTTTAAGGTATCTGCAGGTTTTCAGTTTTAAAAGTAGAGTCATTTGAAGTAGCACATTATAAAGGTTGAGTTGTAGGAGAAATGGTGCCCACATTAGTAACATTAATATATTAATTATATTACTACATTGGCATATTAATAGATTGATTACATTAATATATTAATTAGTAATTTTAATGGGGTATTATTAGTGATATTGACTAATGATTACTAATTATTAATATTACTAATATTAAGGTGAGCACCATTTCTCCTAAGACTCAACCATCATAACATGCTACTTTAAATGACTTCCACTTTTACAAACTTAGGTAACAGCAATATGGATAATGCTAGAAGGAATCATGCTAGCAGAAATAAGCCAGAAAGAAAAAGAGAAATACTGGTTGTTCTCACTTGTATGAGGGTTAAAGGGAAGACAGACAAAAAATAAATTAAACTAATTTTTACCAAAATTGAAGCATAGAGCATGGGGAGGGGGGGTGGATTGGGTGTGGGAGGGGCACCAATGACTAAGACACAATGATTCACCGGTGATGAGTCATGCAAAATAAAATACAATGATGCAAAATAGAACAAATAGTACAATAAATAATAATACTATTAAAATATTTAAAGAAAAATATGACTGCAGATAATGTTTCTTAGTGGATATACCCATTAGTGCAAAACTGGCCTCCATGTTCAGGGTCTTCTGCCCTCTTTTGAGTCATTGCACTAGATACCAGAGAGAGCTTTCCTTTAGCCAGCGATACTTAAGGTTAACTAAGTGTCCAGGTTGAAGTCAGAGCCCTGGAGAAATGAATCCTTTCCCAAGGTGGTTGGTAGGTCATAGCGCTAAGCACATCACAGAAAATGAAATGCTGAAATAAATTAGGTTGCCTGTGGGGGAACACAAGAGTTTAAGAGTTTTTGTCATTTGTCTAAACTGGACCCTGTCTGTAACTAGCCTGGGCTATAAGAGTGTGGGTGTGTGTTTCTTAAATCCTGCAATTGTCCTAGAGCACCAGTCATGCAGAATGCAAACGACTGAAGTAGAAAAGAGGTTTAACTTCAGTGGCCTTTAATGATGAGGAAAGGGAAATGGTTGCTCCACAGTATTGCACACATTTCACTCATAATGATCGGCACAGTGATTGCATGTGTATCAAAACTATTTGGGAGTTTTGATAAAATACACAAGTGCCTGAACTCTGCCCAACACCAGAAGCCAAATAGGACATAGGCCTTCATTAGAGAGAGTTCATGTATGCATTTCTGAATTCTAACATTTGAACATTCCTTTGGACATTGAGACTGTGGTGAGCGCAAGATTTAAACTTAAGGGGTGACTGCTTGTGCAAAATGATTTTCGTCTGTTTTCATTTAATCACTTAGTGAGCTGTAGCCCATAAGGTCACAGTAAAGGCCCTGTAGCAGCTAATGTTAAATAGCCCATTGAAGCCTATCTTCTTATAAGACCGCCGCTCCCCCTACACATCTCTGAAATATTAGGGTGCATTGTTTGGCCTCAAGAAAATCGGAAATAGAAAGCTGTTGTGGTTTTCCTTAACAAAATCTTCACAAATTTGGATTTTCATTTACAGAAGAGTTTGTCATTCTACCTTCTTCCCATCTAAGGAAGACATCAAAGTCAGCGATGCAGATATCTGCAATGAAAGCAAATATTGGCAGATTTCCCCTTTGGTTCATATGTATGGTGTGCATTTTGTTTATTGCATTTTTACATTTTTTCTTGATGAGTTGTACTTGATAAAATAAAATATAATTAACATATTTGCACTCAGTTTCCTTCCACTAGAAATGACAGAGGCCTTATATGTGATGGAGGCCTACTAGGATAAATGATTATAACTTGGATTTGGATAGAGGTATTAAGTATTTAAGATGCTTTTCTGTTTCTATTTCTGTGATTGTTTTCTTTGCCTTTTTCTACAGATAAGCAGCTTCTCCTGGAAAGTATCTATGATTTAGTAAAAAATTCTGAATGTGAGGTCAAGAATTCTATAGCAGTGTTATTTGCTACTGTTGCATCTTTTTGATTCTCCCCACATAGCAGTCCATTTGCTTATCAACACATGTTCTCTTTGGTCCTCACCTCCATTTCAAAGGTAGAAACATCTAGACTTCATGAAGTAATGTGTTGCAAAACCAAAAGCCTGCATGGGAAGGGATTGGCCAAGCTAAGTGTGATTGCCAAGTCCATGTTCTTTTCATTATCAGCATAGGTCGACTGACCTTGACTTGTTCAATTCCCTGAGACACTATTAGTTACAAGCAAACTAGCAACAATATTATCTTTTTTCACAGGATGCCATGTATATAAACCACGATGACATATGTGACAGTATTTTATGAGCTGAATGTTTGTGTTTCGCCCAAATTCATAGGTGGAAACTGAATCCCTAGTATGATGGTGTTTGGGGATAAGATTATTAGAAGGCAATGGTAGCATGAGGGCAGACCTCTATAAAAGACCCCAAAGAGATCCTGATCTCTTCAGCTATGTGGGGTTATAGGGAGAAGCAGGTCACAAGACACTGAATTTGCTGTTTTCTTGACTTGGGATTCCCTTTTCTTCAGAAAAGGGAAATAAATGCTTCTTGTTTCTATCGCCCAGTCTATAACCATTTCATTTTGTCTGAACAAATAAAGATAAGTACTTAGCAGTATTTGTCTAACACACATAGAAGTGAACAAATATTTGTTTAATTTAAAGAAACACACCCATATTCATGACTTGAAAACCTGACCATTTGCTAAAGGAAAGCATTGATTTTTGTTAGGCTGCTTAGCCTACTCATGGGAGACAAGAAATAAAGATGTCTTTGGACCAGAAAATTTGAGAAATGAGGAGAATGTGTATTTTCCTTCCTTTTGGTTCAAGAAAGTATTGATGTGTCCTACAAAGAGGAGGGAAAAAAAAACCAACTATTTTTCACAGCATTAGCTAAATGACTCTATTCGAAGCTATCTCTCAACACACAAAATGGATAGCGCCAGGCTTGGAAACATATTAGTAGTTCAGGAATTCAACAACTCGACACTATTTCATTCTGAAGAACAAAATTAGAAATTCCCATTAATATGCTCTTTGCAGACTGGGGAATATATATGAAAAAACATGGAGTAGAATTTCATAATGAATTTATGATGTTTTTCTTTGCTGTACATTTGGGTTCTCCGTGAAAGCCACAAATGAGAACATAAGTTATAATGGAGCTTAAAAGAAGATGAAGCAGAATAAAGAACAGGAGGAGGAGAGGAAGAAAAATGATAGCTGCCAAATACTATACCATTGTAAAAGTAGATCATTTTAATGACCAAGTGGGGAAAAGAACCAGTAATAAACTATTATACAAAGAAGTTAAAACATTTTTAAAATGGCTATGGAAATTGATACTCAGCAGGAATGAGTTTTTGTTAAGAATAATTTTTAATAACATCACTGGAGGAAGGAGGACTATATGCATAAATGCCTATGTGAACGTATGTATATTGGATTTGCACAAAGATTTCACATGTTATATGGAGAAAACTTTATTTTTATGATAAATAGGAACATCTTTTTAAATAACTGCATTCTCCATTGACTTTGCATTTTTATTTATTTATTTATTTATTTATTTTTTACCTTCCTAGGCAGCTTGGATTTCTTCCTCTTTTCATTCTATGCTTACCATTGCAATCACTTTAGATGTTCTTAGTAGCAGGTTATATCACCAAATCACTCAGATTACTGCCATTTTTTGGGTTTGAAGTATATTGCATTCCTTGTTTCAAGATTTAAAATAAATGCCTTCTTTGTTATTTTTCAGATGGGCCTTCCAAAAGTTCAAGTCTTATCCAAAAATATAGGCCATTTGACACCATCCTTGGAAGAGAGTGAGGGAAATGTGTTCAGGTCTCTTGAAACTACTTTTCGTCTATGTTTTATGGACCAAATCACTGATTAAAAAATAACTGCTTGGGGGAAATTGAGTCTCTGCTGGGAGAGGACATGAGCCCAGTTGTCAGAACCTGCCATGGGAATGTGGTATCTACACATGGAGCTGTGTGAGAGGTTCATAATCGGGTAGCCAGCTAAGCACATGGGGTAAGAATGATTTTACACATGGAGCCAATGAAGAAAGGCCCTGCTAGTGGATGTGGAGGAAAAGGCCAACTGGAATCAGGCTGGAGGAGAGGACAGACTCCATGGTAGTTTTAGGCCACCTCTCACCTTCTCATCTCACTCTGCGTACAGCTGACACTGTGACCATCAATGTTCCTTCTGCCTTCTGGAGTCAGAGGAGTCAAGATAAGCTTTTGATGTCATGTGCACAGTAGCCAAAATGATATTTATGTTATCTTGCAAACTGACAAATTTAGTTTTTCTTCAGGCTGAAGTTGATAGAATGATATATAAGCATATATATAATTATATAATATATATACACAATTAAATAAATATATATATACAACTATATAAATATTCATATATTTATTTATATTCATATATTTATATAGTTGTATATATATTTAATATATATTAAATATATATTATATATTAAATATATGGATATATAGATATATACAACTGCCACGAGCCAGCTGCGATGTGATCAAAAGATCCCAAGGGGAAGGGTAAGTATTATAGTTGAGTCAAGAAGACTCCTGACAGAAGGGCTCAGAGCTTCTCTCTCTGGACTGTGACACCGTGTTTATTTAGAAACAGACTTTTATAGAAAACATGAAGCAAGAAGTAACAAAAGAAGGTTTTGATCTAGGGTCACATGGGTGCAAGCATAATTTTACCAGGAGACCAGATAAAGACCAGCTAAAGTCTTATTCTAAGGTTGCTCAAGTTTGGCCAAAGTGTGACCTGAAGGAGGTATCTTTAGAAAGACTACTTTTTAGATAGTCAAGGACTTTCTGCTTTTCCTTCCGTACTCATTAGGCAAACGTTCAGTAGCTTATCAGAGCAGGCCAGAAGTAGAGTAATGAGAGTGCAGCTCCCCACATACAACTATATTTTATATACACACACACACACACACACAATTATCTAAAACACACTATATACAATCATATAAAATTCCAAGTACAAAATTAGGTGTGTCAATTAATGCAGGATTTATATGAGAAATCACAAAGTGCATATTTTAAAGGTTCATATGTATTGTGTACATGAAAAAAGTGAACATATGTAATACTTTTCTGAATATTTTCTGTATGTCTTTGGCTACCTATGTTTTGATATCCTACTCATAATACAGAAAGATTATTTTCAATTTTAAGGACAATAAAGCCACAATTTAATTTCCCTCTAATGTGGTGGATTCATTTTTCTGATAGATTATAAAAGTGTTTTTACTTATTATGAATTATTGATGGCATCCTGTAACTTTTAGGCTTTTTTTTTTTTTTTCAAATTATGGAACTCCAATTTCTTATATATAAGTACCAAGAAATAGGGAAGTACTTTCACTTATTGCCTTGTGGGGGTGGGGGTGGGACAAGAACTACTGTTTTCCTCTGCTACCACTATTCTCCCATTGCCAGGACCTCTGAACAATTATATATTTTCACATGGTCTCTGACCCCACGTTCCTCTGTCATGATCACTAATGAGTTGACACAATAGTTAGTAAACCTAATTTTTGAGTCGAGTTCCATATCTTGACACCTAGAAACTTAAATATACATAGAAGCGACACTACGAATATATCCAGTAAACTATAATTAAAGGTATAGTCTTCTTGTGTCTCCCCTTCCCTAGGCCAGATCTCCAAGATGCCCTTGTCCACTCCATTGCCATCACCTAGGGGAACAGAATCATAACAGAAGACAAACTAAAACATAAAGAGCCTTCTGGTTTAGCAAATAGAGTTAAAATAACTGAAAATTCTGCAATAACTTGTAAGCAGGCAAAACCCTGTGCAGAATATATGGAGGACCTAAATCCAAATTTCAGAGTGAATATTCATGTCTAAATAAGCCAATACATAGAACAATGGGAAAATGAATGGGAAAGAAAAATATTGAGAGATGAGTTAATGTTGAGACTTGCTGTTGCTGATGCTGCTGTTGCAGGAAATTAAAATATCCTTATGGTATTGGGAAACACTTAAGAAGGTGATGTGAATAAAATGGACGGTTATGAATGGATTAGAAAAGTGCTCACAAAACAAATAGGAATCCTGTTTTGGTGGAGATAAGGGTTTCAAAGAAAGATAAGTTTGATTATAGAAATGCTGAACTTGAATTCTTCATGCAACCCAAGTATTGATGTCTGCTAGATAATAAAAAAAAATGCATATGGATAACTAGTAGAAATACATACATGGTAAATATAGAGAGATGTAATTCAGAATGTCCAATAGTAAGGGGATCACTCATACTAACAGTGAGGACAAAAAAGAACTAGTGTCAGAACCTAAATGCGTGTCAACATCTGAAAGATGAATGGAACTGAAAGTTGTCAATACCCTCACAAAAAGAAAATTCCATATCTCTAAGATCTTGATTCATTATGAGTCAGTAGTATATATGAGACTTCAGACTCATCTGTATCCAGACCCATGTGGCTCTCTTCAACTTCTTTACAAACACACACATGCACACACACACGTATACACACAAATGCATGCACACACACAAACTCTTCTCAATAGGAAAAAAAATATGTGGTTTGAGGCCACATATTTATGACATAATGCTTGTGTCACTTTTTGTGTGACACATTATTTCAGTGCTCCTTTTTACTCGAACTTTAAAAAAATAAATGGTTTCTGTTTCTAACAAGATGACAGTTAAAATGACCAATCAAAATTCTAAGAAGCAGGGAGGATGCCCCATTGGAAAGTGGGCCACCCTCAAAGAACAGTCTTAAACCTGGAGGTTTATCTGTACCTCCAAAAAATAGAAATGTCAGCTAGTTCATTTAGTAGTCAAATAACTTTTTTACAGCAAGCTTCCAATGCACTGGTCTAGCTGTGGTAGAAGCTGTAGTGGAAACTCTTCACACCCCTTCCAGCCCTAGTTGGGTTGATGCCTTTCCTTGGGCTCATGAACAGAGATAGCCTTCTAACTTACTTTTCTTACCCTCATCATTCTTCCTCCCCTTCAAGTCAATTCTCCAAGTCTCCAAGAGTGAGCTAATTAAAATGCTAAAGATCTGCTGCCTAAAATGCATCAATAGCTTCCTACCGAGTCCAATTTCCATAACATGGAAAAAGTCACTGGCTTCACCCCAACTCTCCACTCACTTTCCCCACCAATTCCTGGTGGGGAATCTTCCAGAAAGATTTTTTTTTCTCTCTCTTTAGACTCAGCATGCAATTTCTCACGTCTGTGCTTTTGATTTTTCTGACTTTTCTTGCTGGAATGCCTTTGTTTTTTCATCTGGCTAATTCCTACCCATTTTGAACAGCTCAGGGGACATTTCCTGTAAGAAACTGTTCCTTAGATCTTCTCCTAACTTCCTTTGTCTGTCTGGAGAGTGTCTCTCATATTTGTTCGCATCTTCACATTCTACCCTAGTCCTTAAAAACACCAGTTTTGAATCTTTTTCTTCCTTAGTCAACTTAGTTTCTTCAAGAATAAAAACCAATGTTTCATTAGATGTCTTTTTATTCTACATTGACTCATACAATCTATACAGCACATCATAGGCACTCAACAAATAATTGTTTCATAAACCAATTGCCTTATATATTCAGGGAAAGTGTATAATTCACCAATCACAGTTACTATTTAACTGTCAAGGTGTTAGCATTCAGAGTAACAGTAGACATGATGAATGGCATTATTTAATTGGAAGCCGCATGAAACATTTTCCAAAGCATACATATTTTCTTTTTCTGCACCACGAACTCCCAAAGCATCCATTGATTTCAATAATCTTTATTAGGAATCAAATGTGTTCTGCCTATGTGCATGACTTTATTCACCATCATAATGCAGAGTATTTAACGTTATAAAACAGCCCCGTTCAATAAAGTTATGCTAATCTACCAGAACCCCACAGGATGTCTTCCTGCCAGTCCACTGCCAATTCTAAGTAGATGGAAAAGACATATGGGGCACGTTTTCACTACCGTTGGAAACTGTAATTAGAGTGAAGGAAAGAACTCTGCTCTGAATTCTGAAGAAAGTGGTTCACTGGAGCAAGATGGATTCCAAGCTCTTCATATATGGGCTTCGGGAACTTGAGCATTTCAGGCTAGTCAGAGTCAAGCAGGAGAGAGTTCTCTTACGTTCATGAAGGGACATAGGTGAGAGTCACAACAGGGAATAGTTTACCTCTGGGAAGGACTCTGAGGAAAGAGCTAGATTGCCTTGAACACCTTTTGAACTGCTAAAAACTGCAGGAGTCTGCTGGAAGGCTAAGCCACCAGAACATGAGACACCAACAGCAAATAGGAGGTTACCCAAGAGACAGTGGTGGATGTGATTTCACCCATGGAACAAGAGAAGGTTCCAGGAATGAGGTGATGCTTGCTACTAAACACAAGGGGTAGTAGGAAGAGCTGGCGGTAGAATAAATATGTTGGTCAAGCTTTGTCCACCATTAGCCTAGTCTATAACCAGCACCTGTGGGGTTGCTCCCGCTCCAGATTGTGTATAGCTAGCCCAGCATGTTTGCACATGTGTGATTGGGCACATCTAAGCCAGTGGTGTTACCCTGGGTGGGGAGAGAGGAAGTGTGCTTAGATACCTGTTTTCCTGAGAGTTTTTATACTGTAAATCCACCAAAGGCCCAGGGCCTGTCACTACCCTTCTGCTTGAATCAATAAAGAACATACCCAGATTGGGATGGGTGCAAAACACTGTCCTCTTCAGATAAAATGGAGGTAAATATCTGAGGTAAGTTTGACATGAGTTTCTCCAAATAGCTACTTAGCTTTCTGGGAGAAATAAGAAACACTGGCACTAGTTCAGTGGGGTCAGTCCCTGTGATTTCAATCCGCAAAAGCAAATTCACTGAGTTTACTGAATTCAAAGAATTCCAGCTTCTTTTAGTTGTTCTGTGTTCTGCAGTCCTGTCTGAAACCTGAATTCAATCAGTTTTAAAAAGTAAGTTGGTAAATCAATGCAAGTGATGCCTTTATATTTTCACGGAACATTCGTAAATTAAAAGTCATTCTTTGACACTCATTAATTAAAGTCATTTGAGGCTATAGCCAAAGTGGTATAATCTGTACAAAGCAATAAAATCAACCTGAAGACCGATTTTTTCCACTTTATGTCATCTTTCATGCATATTTTGATAAAAAATATATGGGTGTCAAAACTAATGATTCCCATGTTCCCATGTGATAATGAGATAAAATCCATGCATCAGAGGAAGAAGTTGGTATTCAAATCACAAGTGAAAATGCAAGTTAAAGTGAAATTATTACTCTAAAATTTGGGTGACTTTCTTAACTTCCAATGCTTAGTTCAACCTTGCCTGTGATATACCACACTGAGCAAATGTTCGATGCACAGAGGCTCAGCCATGAATCCCTGCTTGTTGATGAATACAATTCTTTCCCTTCCATCTGTTACATAGGGTTAGTCACTGCCCCCCTTGATTATATCACAGTAATAATGACCCTGTGTTGAAACCATATTGGGGCAAACAAATCTGTGAAATCAGTGTATTAGCTTCGAACATTCTCAACATGTTTAGCACCCAAAAACTGTAGGACAGGAATCCAAATTTAGGTTAAACTGAACCTAATATTTCTAAGTTCTAATATGACTAATACTATTTGGGGAAGATCCCATTGTTTGGAAATCTTATAATTGATAAATAATTCTGTGTCAGTAGTTCTATGGCTCTTACATGATTTATTGTCCCTACTTTACAAAGCTTAGGTTAACATCAAAGTTAGGAGTCAGTCACAGAAGCATAATTTTAAATTGATTCTAGTTTGGTTTTAAAGGTAACTGACAGAGAGGCTTAGCATTTTATTAGCTATAAAATGTCAGTAACAGGGACAAACTATTGTCTCATGAAAATCTAAGGGTTTCTTTCTGGGGCAGATATTTTGGCTTCTGAGATATTTATTGTATGATAAATAAACTGGGAAAATTCTATCCAACTCCACAGTTGCTTATAAAGACAAAAACCACTAAACTTTGCACCAAAATCATGCCACAAGTTCTTTTAAAGCAATCTTTACATTGGAGTAGCATATGCTACCTATAATCATTGGTGTTATTAAATTTCACCAGACATTTATCATTATAAATCAAATTAATTGTTTATAAAGTAGAAATTAATACATTTATTAATGAATTAATAAATTACAAACAAAAACATTCCATTTCTTCTTACTGTTATATGTAATGTGAAATTTAAATAGAATTCTATTTCATACTCTATATCTTATCAATTACTTGATTATAATTCCAAAAAAAATAGAATATATTTTCAGCTTTGGGTGACAAATACTCCTTACAGAAAATAACAGCAAAAAGAAAAACAGCAAAATTAATAACAAGATATAATTATAAATCACCAAGCAAATAGTCATTCATATTAGGTAACTTTGAAAAGATGTTTCAGCCCTTAGTAAACTGGCAATATTTTTTTTGAGTTTCACTATAATGGATGATCAAAGTACAAGTGAAGAAAATGAAAATACTATTAACACTGCAGGCATCTTCCTCAATGTACAGTACCTCTAAGAGAGACATCAATTTCCTTGTAGTCTATCTATGTTCAAGGGATTTTTGTTGACAGTGTTTTTATTTTGAAATGGCTCTATTTAAAGAAAATTTGCAAATCTAGCACAGCTTTCCCCTATTTCTGTATCCCATCATGTTATCTATCAGCTCATGTTCAAAAACATATTTAGTAATGTACCAACACTGGTACATTACTCTTAGCTAAATCTCAAACACTAATTAAATTAGTTGTGTCCATTAAGTTCCTTTCTCTGCTCCAACAGTCATTTGAAGACACTGATTGAGTATAGTTGTCAGGTCTTCTTAGTTGCTAAGTCTTTCTTTGTTTTCTGTGACCTTGACATTTTTGAAGATTGCAATGCTTTGTTTTAGATGAGTAGAGGTGTATGTTTGAAACTCAATGAAAAGTAACAGGTCAAGAATACAACCTTCACCTACATGAGATACATATGTGAAATAGATACATATGTGAATAATCTTTCATTGAAAACCTGAGACTGATGGCTAACCATCCAGAAATGGACTTGATACCATGGAGACAGATGTAAGTAAATGGATAAGCAATCTCTAAGTATCTATTTTTCTCTTCATGGCTTTTGCTATTCTGATACACATAAAAATGATATTATGCCAGTGACAGGTTTGTTCATTTTGCTACATTAAATGACAGTGACAATAATAATAATAATAATAATAATAATAATAATAATAATAATAATAATAATAATAATAGAATAAACCTTCATCATTGTTATTTACTGTACTTCTCATTTTATGAATGACATGAGTCATGTAGTGTAGTGGTCACCGTTATCATTATTATGTTTAAGGGGAAAAAAATGAAAGAATTTTAACAATCCAAGACAGGTCTCCTGATCAAGTGCAGCTTAAATCTATAGCAACACTAGGTGAAAAGACCCAAGTCAGTGTAGTACTCTTTAAGGAAGACTGATTGACAATGTTCACTATACTAGGGACATAGTTGATGTGGACAGATATATTGTCAGGAGACTAGGTTAACTGATGTTGGCATGGATAAGTTACACATCTGAATTCTCAATTTCAGTTACTTCTATAGTTTGCACCTACACTAGGAACTCTTGAATCTTTCCCAGGAGGTCCAAACCTGGAGAATCCCATTGCTTCGATACCAAGAGAGCTAAGGGCAGACACAAAAGCATAATGACACAGCTGAAAATTGAAAACACCACAGTTTGAAATTGTATGGCTTACAGAACTTCAGAAGCACATGTCTGCCAGGGAAAGAAACTGAATCACTGCACTTCCATCTCTACAGAGAAGTGAAGCCAATGCTATAAGACATATGTCTTTATTTACTCAAACATAAATCAAATGGTCCAGGAACTTGTGCAAGTAAATCGGATTCCATTTGTATGTTTTTCCTGACACATAAATCTAGCTGCATGCAGAATGGCATGAATAATGCAGGAACTAAACTCCCAGAGTGAATAATCTTTCATTGAAAACCTGAGACTGATGGCTGACTACAGAAATGGGCTTGGCACCATGGAGACAAATGCAAGTAAACACATAAGCAATCTCTATGTATCTATTTTTCTCTTCATGACTTTTACTGTTCTGATACACATAAAATGATATTATTTCAATGACAAGTTTGTTCATTTTGCTGCATTAAATGATGGTGATAATAATAATAATAGAATAAATCTTCATCATTGTTGTTTAGTGTACTGCTCATTTTATGAGTGGCATGCAACTCAGATCATGTAGTGAAGTGGTCACTGTTATCATTATTATGTTAAAGGGAAAAAGATGAAAGAATTTAACAATCTAAGATCATTCTCCTGATCATGTGCAGTGTTAAATCTAGTCTCTCACATATTGAAGGCATAGACAGCACTAAATACTTTTTATCTTGAGATCAAGATAAAATTTAATTACAGTGGTTAAGACCAAATAAACTGACAAGGAAAACAAATAAAGAAAAACAAAATCCTGCAGAAATAGAGAAAAACAATCATGGACTCAGTTTATAAAACTAAGTTAAATTTCTCCATGGTGTTGTTATCAGCATCTTGAGAAATTTTAACTTCTGGTCTAAAAGGGGAAAAAACAGAAACCCTACCTGGAAAACATAACTGAATTACAAAGGACCATCTTTCAAATACAAAAATCCAACCACTCATTAGATTGAAGTCACACAGTAAGTCCTCAACAGCCTCTGTTAGAGACATGCATACATCCATATGGAAAAAATTAGTCAGGGCCATTTTGTCTATTGTACTCCAATTGGTGGAAATCCAAGGATAAACAAGATACATAGTCCCAAGTTTATGAGATGCTTATATAGCAAGGAAATCAAGCATGAAAGAAATCATTATTTAATTAACACTTAATTGTACTTGTTTTAGATTCAACTATGTGAAGCAAAGGAAACTAGGATATGAATATTATGCCTTTCTTATACTCAAATGATTCATTCTAAAACACAGTGATAAGAAATTTCAATCCATATAATACAATTTATATTATGAGAAAGATAAAATTAAGACTTTTGGCAAGTTGGGGTGAATGACATTTAATTTTTATTTTAATTGAGATAGCATTGGTTCAGAACACTGCTTATGATATAGAAGTATAGGACTGAACCCTTCAGATGTATGTTACCACACTAGAGTCACCACTGGAGCATCCATCATGCATCTAAGTCCATTTTACACTCTCCTTACTTTAGTGTCTTGTACTCCTTTCCCCTCTGGTAGCCTCAGTGCTACTGTCATATTTCTAAGGTTTATTTCAATATATACTTGCCATTTTGCTTTGTTTCTTTATATTTGATATGAGTTGAATCATCTGGGATATGTCTTCTTCATTTAATTTTTGTATGTGGTATGAGATAATGTTATAATTTTATTATTTTTCATGTGGCTATCCAGTTTTCCTTTCTCCAGCATATATACTGGGTTCCTTTTTTTGTAAATTAACTATCCATGTAAGTGAGAGTTTATTTCTGAATTCTCAACCTTAATCCATGGACATACATATTTATTATTACTCCATACCATTCTGTTTTTACTATTGTAACTCTGTTGTGTAGTTATGGAAAGACATTACCTGATAATGGGTTGGAAGTATTAACCCTGTCAAAATGGTCATCTTACCAAAAATAGTATACATACTCAGTTAGAACCTCTATTTTGATAAAATAGGAAACAAAATTCACCTGATCATATCAATATGTGTTGAAGCATCATTAACAAAGCCAAACCCCATTCATTGTAACATCATCAACACATTACGAATAGCAGCCATCTGCAGCCAAAAGCAGCCGGGGTATGTTTCTTCCAGCCCCCACTGCAGGAAGCACTTGCTTGGGAGGGTGCATGCCCAGGCTTCTGGGCCCTGCCCCCATACAGGAAGGTACCAGTATGCGGGGGGGGGGGGAGTGCCCCTTCCATTTCACTCTCACACCAACTAAGTCTTCAGGAGGAGGAAGAATATACATAAAACAATTCCATCATAGAATGGGCAAGGGACCAGGTAAAACTCCAGCCCACAACCCTGATCTGGACAAAGCAGATGGTCAATTGAGAGAACAGCACATGCGAGATAGGAGAAACAACTATGGAAACATAATGTCACAAGGTGAACCTACAAGCTCCCCAGGTCTAGAAGACCCAAGACTTTATTTTGGAGATGACTTTTAGAATAACTAACGCACCCCTCCCCACACTACAGGAGAGGAAAGAAGGGTCAAGAACTGAGGGCTTCAGCACCACAGCAGGACTGCAAAGTGAGAGAGAGGAAATACTCTACAACAGCCACTCATGGATGCCTGTATCCACAGAGAAACATCTTCACTGACACAGAGAGAGGGTGAAACCCCCTAAATCTGATGCCAGAATCAGCAGCAAAACAACAGAGATGAGATTGTAGAAGTCAGCCTCCACCGAGAGAGCATGGACAGACCACAAACAGATATAGACTGGCCACCCAATGCAATCTTTTTAAAAAATTTATTTATATATAAATTTCACATCATTGTAATCCCAGAGATTTAAGGCCCCCTTACCATTCCACCCCTTTCCCCCCTGCCTGAAGCTGTGTGCCTCAGTTTTGTGCTTAACTTGTTTTGACTTTTCCTCATGACTTTTGTTTATTTTTTCCCTATATCCCATAGACTAGTGAAACCATTTGGTTTCTGTCTTTTTCTTTTTGACTTGTTTCTGCTAATATGATTTCTTCTAAGCACATCCATGTTATCATAAAATCATCAAATTTGTCATTTTTAATTGATGAGTAATATTCCATAGTGTATATATACCACATTTTTTTTCATCCAGTCATCTCTTTTGGGGCATTTAGGTTACTTCCAAGTCCTTGCAATTATAAACAGTGCTACAGTCTTAAGACTGAAAACCTACCAACAAGGTTTGCCTGATTCCAACAACACAGTCCCTCACCCAGTGAAAGAACACTGCCAAAGGAAAGGAAGAGACTAATGGACTTAGCACAGACTAGTAAACAACAAAGAATGGGATTTGAGAGAATGGAGACACCAGAGGGAGGAGGGAAGGGGAGGTACCCCAAGAACCATTTACCGAGATTGTGATTTAAACAATAAAAATAAATTAATTAATTAAAAAAAACAAACAAATTACAAATAGAAGGGGACCTCCTCAATCTAATATAAGGTATCTATGAAAAACCTGCAGGTAGCATCACATATATTAGGAAAGGATAATAATTTTCTCTTTAACAATACAAGAATATCCACTCTTACCATTTCCATTCATTCTTATAATATAGGTTGTAGCAAGGGCAACTAGGCAAGAAAATAAATAAAATATATTCAAGTTATTTAGAAAGAAGTAAAACTCTATTTTCAAATGACATATATGTGTGTGTGCATAATATTAACATAGGTCCATACATGCACACATCCAAATAAGAATTTCAAAATTGCCACATTTGATTCAACAAAAGGCCAAATACCAAATTTTCTTCAGGCAGACTGTTGCTTGGCTTAGGTTCCCCAAATTTTACTTGATCGTTTTTGAGATTTGCAGAAGATTTTTACTTCAAATGTTGATATTCTTCAAGTCATTTGACAGCAAGGATGATTTTGCAATTACTGTTGGAAAAGCATCCCCAGCGGGCTAGTTAGTTTATCTGATGGGATGACATTTCTATAGTGCATTTTGTTCTTTTATCCATTTGTCTTTTTCCACATGTACAGTAAATAGGACATGCTTTCATATTAAAACTGTACATTCAAGCTCTCCTTGTTTTATTTTTCTTAACCACTTAAACCAACTTAACCTCCAACCTAATGAATGACTAGAGTGATGTTTTCTCTTTATTTATAAGTCTAAGAAGTTATTAAAGTTCCTCAAAGTTCTTTCTGGGATTTTACAAATGATGTGTATGTTTAAACTAAGCACAGTAATGGAACATAAGAAAACACCTTTATTCACAAAAAATGGATCACAAATTTCCTCAAAATATTAAATATTTTCCAAATTAGTCGGTCACCCATGAAAGGGGTTATGGCCATAGATAAAAAGGTTATAACTTAATTTTTTTTAATTATGGAATTCAGAGAATTAGAAGAGTCAAAATCATAAGTATTGTTTGATTCTTAAGGTGTAAACTTTGATATTACTAGAGAAGTTAAGAGCCCATAATATATTCAGGAAATCTGAATTCATTATACCAAATTGAGAATTATCAGCATGTGCAAAGTAAATGATGTCACCTAAATAAGTGGGAAGATAGTCAGGAGAGTATATATGTGATAATCTGGAGGAATGCCAACACTTAAGGTGTGAAAAAGAAGAAAATTAGCAGTAAAAAAAAAGATTATTATTGTATCATCATATTATGGAAAATAGTGGTTCAGTTGAAGATCCACGATGCCATTTCCTACTTGGAGATCAAATAAGACGAGGATTACTGCATTGAAGTAATTTGAATTGTCAACAACTGGAAAGTTAAAGGGTTCTGGGGTTTATTGTTCTTACTGAGATCCAGTCATTATTTGTAAATAAATGTTGCCCCAGTTATAAGTCTCTGGTTAAGTGAATCTCTATGATTATGCCAACCATAATGCTATGATCGGTGTTCTCTGCAAGGTAATGCAAATGTGTCATTAATGCATTCAAAATGAGGCAGGTACTATTAAGACATCTTTGTCTGCAGTCTCTTGGGTAGAAATTTACAGAGAACACTTTTAATATTTCAACATCTGGTTGGTTATCTGTCTAAGCTAAGATAAATTGGAGCAGCAAGGCAATAAAGTTAGTGGGCTAAAACCATCACAGAATGATGTCACACAAAAGCATGAATTCTCTTTATAGAATTTAAAAGGTAATTAAGGGTTCATTCTTGGGGTTTTAGTGACATTTCATCTAATGGAAAGTCAACGTGTGCAAGTCACAGGCAGGCCATTTAGAATGAAATCACAGAAAAGAAAATGAAGATGGAGTCAAAGATTAAGTTAATTAGGATTTCTTAAGATAATATTTGACTTCATGAAGGATTTGAAGCTCTGAGATTGTTTCCTCACATCACTAGCTACATCAAACATGCCCATGTTCAGATTCTGTACTGGCCAAGAGGATCATACAGAATTCATGACCTCCAAAAAAAAAAGGAATTGATATTGGTTACAGCAACAGTCTGTGTGATTTAGGAGCATGCAGATGGATTCAACTCATACTAAAATATAAGGTGCTATTTCACCATAAATATAATCCAAAGATTTTTTTAAGTCCCTATTCTTGATATCATTTTGCCTGGAAATTGTGATGATGTCTGAACTACATCTGATAAGAAAATAATTCTTAAAATATAGAAGAAAATAAGTGTGTGTCATAGTGTGTGAACATGTGAAAACTTTGAGGAAGAATAGCAAATCAACCTGAAACAACATTGCCCGTAAGAAGACATAAAATTGTTATTCATCTAGAATTTATTTTTTAATTTATGTATATGTGTGCATATACACATACATATATGTGCACATACATATATATGCACATACATATATATGCATATATAGACATACAAAAACATCATTGAATTCCCTGGGGTTCTCTGACACCCTATCACCATTAAACCTTCATTTAAATCTTTTTTTGCTCCTCCCTCGAATTCATCTGGAATTTTGAAATTAAGAAAGAAAAGTTCCTTAAGAGTGAAAGTTAGGATTCCTTGGTAACTCATTGCTTAGGGTATGTGTATTTTCACTTAGACCTCAAATGCAGTGTTAGATTTTGAAAGAGGAATTGTGAGTGACAGTGATATTTCTAATAGGAAATTAACTCTTATTTACATGTCAAACATCTTTACCAATTCTTCTAGCATTTACTGTTGTTCTACTCTTATTGATACTTAAAGTGAAATTCAGAACAGGCTTTCTATCATATGGGTTACACATGGCAGAAGCAGAATTCAAATGCCAGGGAATTCACCACCAAGTTCATGCATTGAACTGCCTTCCTTCTCTCTTTGAATAAGAGCTTAGAGCCAGAGTTTCAGCTTGGAGTCCGTTTAAGTCCCTGTCTGACTCCACCTTGAACTTGCTGCTGTAGGCTTGAAACCAGGCGCAGAACAGGCACCAAAACTTGCAAGGAGAGAAATTGATATTCAAACTGGTCTTCTTGGGAATTTTCCTCCTGCACACATAATTGCAAGACTACTAAAAACCAGTAACAGAAATTTATTTACCAGTCATTCAAAGAAAGAGTCTCTGAAGCCAGGAGTGGGCAGTTATCATACCCCAGTTATTGCCCAGTCTCCAAAGTTCTAAAACAAAAACAAGCACGATCTCAAGATCACTTCCAAGTTGGCATTTTCCCACCACATCAAACCTGGAGCCTGTGTCCAAACAAAGAAATACATGTCCAAAATGACATATTTTTGCTGTTCCAAATCTGCAGCCTGCATTTCAAAGAAGCGGGAATCTAAGATGGTGTCTCTTCATGCCAAACCTAAAGCAGGCATTTAACACAAAGTCCAATTTTTCAGCAAGCTCGACTCTCATCACAAGTACAGTTTTCAAGCTCCCCAGGTTCCAAGTTTCCAGAGTCCATGATGGCCATTTGGGGCTAAAGTCCATGATGTCTTTCTCCCACACCACTTTTTTTTTTTTACAACTTTGATCCTTTTCATGTTTATCCATTTTACAGAATCTCCGCCCACACTGCTCCTTACTCATTTGTCCTCAAGGAGTGTCTCATTCTTCTTGTATAGCTCTTCCTTTTGTCTCTTTCCCTCTGCACCACCCAGTTATAAGCAGAGCAAACAGAGGGCAGCAGAAAGCATGCCTCTTTGGTTTAAGGACTATAGGCTACATCCTTCTCTTGACCTCTTGACTTAGTCTTTCTCCTCTCATTGGTGAGGTTTGTACCTAGGGATTCATATCCACACTTCTTTGCCTTCTTCCTCCTGATTTGCTGACCCAGTGAGAATAAGGAAAGAATAACATGAGCATTTTTTTCTGCTCCATCTGCTTGTCAATGCCAATGAATTTGTTCCCCTAAACTTCATGTTGGAAGCTTGTCTTCTTCTCCCTGCTCACTACTCTTACTAAATCTTACCAAATCCTTTCACCTCATGTGCCTTAGATACCTAGACAGGGTAAATAATACACTGTTAGTAATTCTTGGAAGTCTCAGTCATTGGTTTGCTTATCCCTACCCATGTCTGCAAGAGGCCCTTTAGGAAATTATCTTCAGAATCTCCACCAGATGCCTCTACTGGTCATTTTGAAATCCTGAAGGAATTAAGAACTTTCAGATTAGAAATATCTATCAATGCAGAACTTTAAATGTGTTTCTTTATTGTCATTATTGAATCAGTGAGGAGAGTCTCCAAAAGATGCTCAAAATACTTTCTCTATTCCTGTTAAATCATAGGAAAAATATGTATGTAGTACTTCTAGTTACTTCTTTTCAATCAACGTATTATATACAACTCTATCACCATCTACCTCTTACTCATCAAAAATAATTTTAGACAAGTTGATGACAGATATTTCAAGCACATCACACTGACTGTTGGTTTTGAAAAGAACTTCAGCAAGAAGACTATCTGAAATATGTTTCTACTGTTTCACCAGGGATGTGGAAAAATTCAGTAAATAAGAGGGAAAGTGAGAAATATATAGATCTGAGAGATATCTAAAAGTTAAATCAACAGATCTTGATAAGTGATTGAATTTAAGGACTAATAGAGATAAACAGCAAGAAGGAGTGCCATGCTATCTTTTCTTAGCGAGGAAAATTGTGTCATTACTGAAAGAGACAGAGAACAAATACAAAATAAACAAGACTAAGAATGCAGGGAGACAATGTTCTCTGTCTTTCCCTTACTTCCCTGTTCCCTCCCTTTCTTCTTTTTTTCCCTCAGTCCTTCCTTCTTTCTTACCTCTCTCTTATTTTATTTACTTGTTTTGAGGTTTGACATGCCTATAGGAGAAGCTAAGCAAGTAACTGGGATTTACAGGTTGCAATTAATGGAAAAGAAGAGCTGAACTTCAAAAATGCAAATAAATAAAAATGAAAGAAATGGGGTAGGAGTAATGGGGGGGGTATTGAGGATAACTGAAATCACACCATCACTAAGAAAACAGAGAGCAAACAAGACAACCCACACTTACAGGCTAAACCCATAACAGCACCAAGAGTTTTGTGAAGAGAAAGCTATGAAACTCTCATGCACAGAGATGTTAGAGCAATTGGTTCCAAGTCTTATTTCTAATTATAGCAAGAACAAGAGACAAAACTTGAATCTAGATTTCCACATAAGGTCTCTTTCCACTGAATACAAATTTGCCTCATTTTCTTAATAGCTAAATTACAGTGTAGGGGATTTTAGAAATGTCAGCTATGTCTACACTAATATTCTAACCCTATGTATCCACTATCCACGGATAATTTATAGCTAGTTTTTGCACTATAACAACCCACTCTGAAACTTACCCACTTAGAACAATAATTATTGACTAATTTTCCTAAATTTGTGGGTCAGCTCAGTAGTTCTTCAAGTTTGGGTTAGTTTGGCTAAGACAGATGGTCTCGGATGACCTCAACAGCCCTCTGAGGGTTGGCTCAAGGTCATATGAGAGAATGAAGAGATGAGGTCACTTGTCTCTCATCCTCCAAAGGGATCATCAAGACTTTGGTCACACATAGTCACTGGGTTTTTAGGTCCCAAGCTCTAAGGGCCTTAAATGCTGAGCATCCCTTGTTATTATTCCATTGGCTAAATCCAGAACCAATGTGGGCAGGACCAAGTGAAGGGAGGACCCAGAGGACCATTTCTTTGGCAAATTTTGCAAATAATCTACCACAGATATTCCTATTTGCAGCCATTGCTCACTTGAAAAATATTGTCATTTACAATTTTTATCCAGGTTCTGGAGGTAGGGACTGTCTCCTGGTGTGAGACTGTGAAATTTCCCCGATAGGAACGGTGCTCTTGGAAGTCTCAGATGAAAGGTGAAGTATTCATTTATTATTTTTTCTGAACTCTAATTAATAACATATTTTACCAATGTAAAATATTAGACTTTGGAATCTGAAACCTTTTCACAACAGGAAAAGATATTATTTTTCTTTTCTATTTTTGCGGGGAGGGGTGGGAAGGACTATTCTAAACTCTTCAGAATAGTCTGTGAAGAAAAATTCACATGACTTTAATTGATAGAAAGTTTAGGAAATTTGCAATCAGTCCCTGCAATCCTCTAAAGGACCTAGGCAGAGCTAATATTTAATAAACTTGAAATGAAAATCTCTGCCTGAATGATCTCGTTCAGAATGTGTTGATAGGAAACCAGTAGAACAAAGTGTCTCCAGTATGAAAATCTTCCATATTTTATTTTACTTACAAGTGGTGACAAAACCTTGAAAACAAATACCTTTCAAAGAAATTTGATGAAACAGAAAGTATTTTGTTTCAGATACATGGAATAAATCTTGTTCATTTTAAGTGATTTCCTGAACAAGAAGAATATGAAAAATGCCAAAGATGGTTTTTCTAGGCATTTCCTTCAAGAGCAGAATTTCAAAGGCTTGAAAGGTTTTTGTTTTTGTTTTGTTTAACTTTTAAGGCCGGTAGCTCAAATATTATTCATGGCAGATACTTTTCCTTAGAGTTATTTGAAGGTGTATCTAGGACAGTGTATGCTAGCATCGTGGACTAAGTTTAAAGATACACCACATGCTAATGCAGATTATTAATTACATGCGCAACATGCAACCCACACATGCATCATCATGCACACATATCACATACACTATATACTCACACACATGTGCACACATATATATGTATATATGTGTGCACACACACACATGTGCACCCATTCTGCTTTGGTCTAATTCTAACTGGATAGGGTGGTGAACATTTTTTTTTTCAATCATTCAGAAGTGTCATTAGTTTCCTGTAACTTTTGTGTTGAGCGTGAGGCTTACTGAGGGTTTTAAGTGAAACAGTGCTGGTGCTTAATGAAGAATAATGATAAAATTCATTATTTTAATAGTGATCAAGTACAAACATGTTTGATTGATTTCATGCATTGGAAGCTGAATCTGGAGATCTCTGTCTAGAAAATCCCTGTCCTGGTGACTTCTATCTTCTGAAATACTGATGCCATCATCTTCTGTAAACTGCATTTATGTAAGTTTTTCTTCTCTCTGTTCATGTGTGTTTATTTGAGCTTCTGTGTTGTAAACCCACCAGTTTAGTAAGACCTGATAAACTCACAGACTTGACAAACTTAATTTTAAAGAATATTTTTTAAGATCATGGTATTTATTTGTGTGCCCTAAAATACTGTTTACATGTTTATTTATTTTATTTATATCTATATGCATTTGTATGAATATATATGAATATATAATATGTTATATTTAATGAGTATATTATATCTAAGAAGTATAACATAAAATATATGAAAATTAAACAGAATCCCAGCAAAGAGTTTTTGTGAGGCAAAAAAGAATATAGTTAAACCCACACTGGAATTTTACTTGATTATTTAATGGGCATTGAGAATTTATTTAATCAGCCTTTTTGAGGAAAGAGTCTGGAAGTTTTTTAATACAGTCCAGTATTTTTTCAGTCCCATCCTACTCATGTTGGGGCCCATATCATTGGTTGTTTTGAGGTCTATCTGTGCACTGCAACAAATTTACAAATGAATATGACCCACTGGATGAGAGACACACCCTCCCATCCTTCCTCAGTGATAACCAAACAGCTTCCAGAACTTGCCAAATAGCTTCTAAATGGTTAAACACTCCTCAGTTGTGGACTGAAGATTTTTGTAAATTGGTGTTTCTCTGGGACAAATTGAAAGAGATATCAAACTTTTTAGCCTAAATCTAATGTTGTATGATTTTACAATAACCTTAGAGTTTGAACTATTAGAAGTAACAAAATGCCATGGTTATATATATCACCATTTATTACATATTTGTTCTCTTTTCTTTCGTAGACTGGATGAGGGATATATCTATGGGTGACAGTCCTTAACTTAATCTGTGATGGCAGAGGTGATCCATACATTCACTCTATTATTCAATAACTATACCTTCCCTGCTCAATTTGGAACTGAATACAAAGCAGCTACCAGACTAGACAGGGAGATAAGCCAATACAAAAACCAGCCACAGTCTGTATTTTTTCATCCGCATGCACAACTTCAAGATGACTTACAAAACAGTACCAAGATTTATTTACAAACCATGCAAACAAAGAGCCTCTGAAGCCACGTGTGGCCAGTTAGCTTACCCCAGTTATTGTCCAGTCTCTAAAGTCCTAAAGAAAAAAAAAAAAAGAGCACAATCCAATCCCAAGATCCCGAGAACAATTCCAAGATGGCATCTTCCTGCCACATCAAACCTGGAACCCATGTTTCAAAGAACCATGTGTCCAAGATGACATGTCCCCCATTCTATGCCTGCAGCAGCTAGATGCAGCAGGCTGCGAGTTCAACCCTTGATGACAACAAGAGACACTCACCTTAGCCACCAAGTTGTTTCCAAGACATCAATGGCAACTGTATCAGGCAGGTCACACAGAGAACATCTCCCACAGCTCCAGTTGCCTAAACTAGGCTCCCTCTCTCAGGGCTGCAATGGTGATTGAGCAATACTTGTAAATTTCTCTCCTCCAAGGCTGGCATTTGGAAGTTCCTTCATAGCCTTTCGAGATCAACCACCTGCACTGGAGGATTTGCACAGTAGGAACTGGAACTGTTCGTCGCTGAACCCTGGAGCTGAAATCGGGTCAAAAATGGGGCAGAATGTTTAGTCCAAACAAACCACAGGAAAAAAGGAAAAACAAAAAGTCCCTAATGCCACAAGTGGCCAGTTATATCTCACCCCAAGATCCACTTAGTCTGAAAGTTCCAAATGCATGTTCAAAATGGTTCCCCTCCAAACCTCAGGCACCCTGCAAAATTCAGTCCTTATCCAGCATCTTCACGTCTTCTCTCTCCAGCATTCTGAGCTGTGGCTTCTCCAAGGCTCTTCAAATTTTCCAATAGATGTTAATGCAAACTCAGCTCTCCAAATATGCCAACTTGCTGGGACTCCACACGCTTCCTTTACCAGGCCTGCCTTCAACAGCTTCTGGCCACTTTCCCCAGGCTTCAGCAGCCCCTGGTCACTCCCAACCTGACATTCTGGCATCTGACTCCACACTGGCTACTTCTCTGCTGACCACTCTCCCACCATGTGGCTGCACGCCACCATCAGCTCACTCTTCCAAGGGCCTTCCTCAGGCCGGGCTACGTGGACCTGTTCTCCCAGTCTGCCGTTCTCATCTCCTCCTTTTTCCTATCTCTTTCCTAGCCCTTTTTATATGCCCTTTGGCACTTCCCAGCTTCTCATTTTCTCTCGTGGAAGGTCTTTCTCAGACTCCACCCACCAGTGCATTTTGGGGTAAGTACAATTTTTAATTGTGTCACTACCCTGTATCAGAGGTGCTAGATCCAGAACCAAGATGGCTGAATCCCAGGGTCCTCCTGGGATTTCCCTTATGTCCTCCAGGGACTTTCCAGCCCCACCAAGCTCTCTCTTGCCTTTAGGGTCTGTCCCTTCTCTACTATCATCCTCATCCAAATTCTCCTCCTCCAACTTTTAGCCCCCATTACACATTTGCTCAGTTAAGCTTCCCCCACTTCCTTCATGTTATCAGAAAAGAAGTATCATCAAGGTTGGATGACTAGGCCCAAGTGACACAGCTAATAGACTGATGTTTGAATTCAGTTTTCTCTGATGCTGAGGTGTGTGATTCCCAGTTGTACTTGCTGGAAAAATGGAACTTGGTTGGGTATGGATGTGACTGGTTATTTTCCTGTTTATTTTCAAATCTGTCTGTCTGAGAATAAATTCTGCCACATCTGCTGGGTTCTTGACAAGAAGTCAAATGCTGCTATTATGCAGTTGACTCTGAACAAAGTGTGTGAACAAAGACATCATTTAGAATAAATTACTCACAAAGTCTCAATGATCTTGAAAGAGATAGATCAGTCATTCATCTTATTGTAAAACAGAAAATCAAGGTTATTCCCTGATATCTAAGTCAATATATGTATTAATGCCCAAGGGTATAACTCACTTTATGGAGAAGAGTAGGCATAAAATAAAATAGAATCCCATAAATATATACAAATTTCAAATGAAATTTCCTTCAGAGACTTAATAATGATGTCAAACTGTTCAAAATATTCCTCTTTATTTTTCCAAAGAAAAATAGATCTTACAGTGTAAATTTTTAGTCAGACGGGGATGGAGGGGGTGTCTTCTGTATTTTCTAAAATCAAAAAGAACACAACCATACAAATATTTAAGTGTCTATCATAAGAACTTGGTGAGGAACTAAAATTTTCTAATTGCAAATTCCAAGGAAAATTATTTGTTTTAATTTCAAAATAATTGTTTAGCCTGAGAGATATGTGCTTTCCCTTATGTTTGCTATCTATCTGTTACAAGGGGGGAAATGCTCTCTATTTTGTAATTTTTTGTTGTTTGAAGCTATTTCCTCTTTTGAAAATAACCATCACACCATTGAATTGTTAAGTCTGATGGTACAGGGAACATGCTAACACCATCACTTTAATGTTACTTAAATTGATTTGTAGAGTTGATAAATTTATAGTATCTTTTTTTTTTTTTTTTTTTTTTTTTTTGAGACTAGGTCTCGCTATTTTTGCCCATGGAACCGCAGGCTCTCGTTGCCCGGAGTACCACAGACTCAAGCAATCCCCAGCCTCAGCTTCCCAGATAGCTGGGATGACAGGCGCGCACCACCACGCCCAGCTATTTTTTTGGAACTAGGTCTCGCTACGGGCCCCAGGTGGGACTCGAACCACGATCCCTAGCCCCAGCCGCTTCATAGGCTGAAGCTTACAGGCACGAGCCACCATGCCCAGCCTAATTTATAGTATCTTGATGAAATAATTTGTAAAAAGTCTATCCAATCAGAACTTACCTAACTGAATTGGAACCTCTATTTCTAATCCACTAGAGAGAAAGTTTAAATTTACATTTCTACTTGAAGTAAATATTACAGAAAACTTTCCCCTCCATGATAATTCTAATATTCATTATATCAGTGTTCATGCCCTACATTTGTTATTCACTGAGAACAGGTTTACAATTAAACAGGAATCTCATAAGGAAGTTAACAGAAAAGAAAGATGACTGCATTTACAAATACACCTAGTTATGACTCAAAAGGAAAGACAGCTCAGGAAACATATGCTAGAAATTTCTAACTTGTATTTGAAAGGGTACACTCATCTTCCCTGAGTGTTAATTATAGAGCTATTTACACTATACAAAAGACTGACATGTTATTCATTTATCAGAATAAGGGTAAAGAACAAGAAGATCCTAACTTTTCTGTCTCTCCAAGTAGACCTGCAATATTTCCATCATTTCTTGACACTCTGAGGGTAAGTCATAAATGTGTTAGTTCAAACCCTTTGGCCTTGGTGTAAAGGCATTTCTCTAAGCCATGGATATGTTTGTTAGTTCTGAGCATAAAACATAAAACACTGGCTTGTTTGAGATTCTCTTGTTATCCTCGGACCAGTACCACTGAGAAACATGTTTGGCTTAGAAAGTGAGGGGTAAAAAGAAGAATTGAATATAAACAGGGGGGTTGGAGCCAAATCATCAAGAATAAATGTGAGGAAGTCATCTGAGGGCTCCATGCAGACCTATAAACGATATGCATGTGTGCAGGCTTGTGTTCCTGCTGTAAATAAATAATAAACAGATGTTGGGAAAACATTTCTGATCTTGCATTGGCATCCTCCAGTAAGATAAAAGGGAAGAAAGAAATAAAAGAATATTAAGAATTGAACAAAGCAATCTTTCAACTAAAATGGAGCCAGGCTAGAGAATGACTGCCAGATTATTTAAACCCCCACTAACCATTTAAGAAAACAGTTATATCACAGCAATCAAAAAAAAAAAAAAGTGAAGCATTTATCATTAAAACTGAAGATGGATAGCAAATCCATTCAAATACTCAAGAAATATTCAAAATCTGTGCTGCTAGATGGAGAACCACCAAATACTCTAATAAAGCTGAACATCCAAACCTACAGACTGTTTCTTCCCAACATGGTGCCAGTGTCTTCAATCCATAAGTAAGTAATAACACCAATATTTTCTCCTATCAAGTTCTAGGTAGATGTATCATCACTATCAAAGAGCTTATTTAAAGTAAAAGAGAATGTTATTAAGGTATTTTTTTTAGATGTGCCAATATTTTGAGCAGAAATCTAAGCAATTTATGAGTGCTTGAATCATAGAAGAGGTCTGTGCATCATCATGATAGCTGGCTTGCAAATATTTGCTGGGTGTTTGGAAACTTATATTTGAGTATATCTAATGAGTTCCTCCACTCTACCTTGCCAAATGATGCTCATTTAAAGATGTTGTATTTAAATTTAAAAAAGCCATGACCTGTATCTTGTAAAGTATAAGTTCAGAGACATCTATCATTTTTTGAAATTGATGGTCCAATCTTTGTCAGACTTGAGAATCTTTTAGCTTGATTGTGACCTGCCCTTAAATGTGCTGATTTCAAATAGGATATTTCTTGACATTAGAATACACACACACACACACACACACACACACACACACACACACATATATATGAATACATATACAAGCAGCATCTCCTTTCTCAAATTCCTTTTATATTTTCAATTTTCTTTAGATATAAAATTCCTTAAAGTGATCAAAATAATCGGTTACAAAATATCTTATTTTATAATCTTCAAAACTGCTGGTTATTATATCATGTCAACATGATTCAAGTTGTTATGATTTCTTAGTTACATCATATGGAATATGCATGTCTTCCTTGAGATGAAGCACATTATTGAGTTTTCAACTGAAATTCTCCATGTGAACCAGGCAACTTTCCAAAAAGTCATTCCATTTAGAGACCTGCAACATTAAAATACCAAATAGTTTTTCATGTATCCATTTTATCCACATTAAATATAGAAATTTCCATACAGTATCTCCTTAGCTTCATTTTATTTGAAGAATTCATAAAACTGTGCTTGACACCTTAGAATCAAGAGTGAATTATATATAATCCTCTAGGTGGAGATGGTGGTGGCATGAACTTGAGATGGTGAGCATGGAGTTGGTGAAAACTGATAGGATTTAATAGGTTTGGGAAATACAACTTAGATGACTTGATGATGCATTAGAGTGAGAGAACAGAAACAGAACTGAAAAGGATTATGTTCAAAATGGAAAAGTACTCAACTGTGAAAACAGTGTGAAACAACAGAAGGGGATTAGGCTAGGGGAAATAAATCAAAAGGACAGATCCAATTCTAGATGGTTATATTAGGAATATAAAGAAATAATACAGTGTCGGGTAAAAACACATCCATAGTAAAACCTAGAAATCTGGCTGCAGAATTGAAGCTATCAGAGTTGGGGGTAAGGAAGTGTTGGAGAGCAAATTGGGGAGGGGAACTCAAAAGAGAATGGTCGAGGATTTATGCCACTTATACCACTAAGTCACATACAATGTTGTAAACCAATGTTCCATTAACAAAAAAAAATAAAAGAGGGAGGAGCTTAAGCAATAATGGTGATGGATCTTAGGTGCTGTGGTGGTGGGAGAACTACAGGGGCTATACCTTAGGGGAGAAACCAAGTGCTAGCCAAAAATGACAACAATGGAAGAAAATGAATAATAAATAAATACTGATGATGTGGTGTGTGGTTTCGTTTCATCAATTAGATGAATGTAAGTACCCATTTTTTTGTCAAAAGAGCATAGTAGACTAAGACAAAAAAATACTATTTCTCAGGGATCCCACACAATAAGAATCTTTTCAGTGATAATCTGAAAGTCCTCATGTGGCTGTCTGTCTTCCCAGACCACCTTGCTGAGAAACCAGTGGGGATGAATGTGTATAGGTGGAATCCAAATATGCCAAACTCATGAAAGCAGAGAGGAAATGGTGGCTGCAAAGAGCTGGGGTCTGGGGAAGTAAAGACACAACATTGAAAGGTGCAAGCTTGAAATTACTTAGTAAATAATTAAGTCCCAAACGTGCGTCGTGTGCAATAGAGTGACTATAGGCAATGCTATTCTATTATACTCATCAAGTTGTTGAAACAATGAGTCTTATTTATCCCCATAGCTCAAAGCCTGATAATCAAACCAGAGAGAAGCTAACTAAGGTAGAAAAGCAATCATGCTACACGATGTCACTGTATCAAGTCAGCATGATGGGCATCTTAAACTCATCCCGTGTTAGATGTAAAAGATACTTTACTAGAAAAAAGAACAACAGTATTCATCATGGATTACTCAGGAGAATTCCTAGAAGGAAAACCCTGAATCCAAGAGCAGAAACATTTTCAAAGCATAGGATTCACATTACCAATTTGCTCCCTACTCAGGTTTCTCCCTTTTCTCTCTAGAATTTCCAGGTTTCCTCTGTGGCATTTGAGGAGAGGAAGGTATGATCACTTTCCACACGGGTGGTTTTCTTCCTGATATTATTCCCAGGACTGTCTGTCTTTTCACAAACAGTCCCATGCTCTCCTAACCCATCTTGATCCAAAAACTATTTACTTTGCATATTGTTCCAGGAACCTTTGCAAATCTTAAACCTTCGGTGTGATGTTGTGATACGATACCTCTGAGGAAGTATCATCCCACATCCCTAGATGATAAGACAGTGTGGTAGACAAAGACACCACAACAAAACAGAGGGAAACTTTTAAAAATGAGTTAGATCCATTTTCTATCATTCATGTAGGACTTTTTAGCATCATGCTAGGTATAAAATCTGTGTTTTCCATGAAAATTACTAAATATGCTTTGCAAGATGAAGATGCTGTTATTTTCATTTTCACAGAGAATATTTAAATTTGTTCAGTCCTGGTTCTAAAACCATTAGAAAACATTCAAACTTGAATCTCTTTCTGTTGTCTCCTGATTTAGGATCCTGGAACTGAAAGGTACAGCATGATGGAAAATCAGCACTATTTCCCTTCTGCACAAACATGCAACGCTGCTCCCTTTTAAAAGGGAGAACAACATTGTATCAGATGGAATTTAAAAGCAATCAAACTCACTTGACATGAGAAGTAAGGGGTAGGGGATCCCCCTGGCTAGCTTCTCTTATTTTTAAGGGCTAAACTGCATCATCTTTTCCTCACCACTGCTTCTGTTTCTAGAGAAACACTTGGATACAATCTTTGTTCTCTTTATTGAGTGCTGTTTTCTTCATGTTTTGGACATTTCTCTTTTGAATTCTCAAAAGAAACGTCCTTCTAACAGACATATAAACAAAAACCTGCTTCTGTCACTAGCACCCCTTGGAAACCAAAGATGAACATTAAATTACTCTGAGCACCTGGCTCCTTGCCAGTGATTATTCAATATGAAGTTGAACCGAGTTTATCTAGAATTCGTGAAACATGTATACACAGGGAAAGGGCAAGACATGGTTAAAGTAATTACCTGGCATATTCCCACAGTGTAGACAGTCAGTCTGGCTCATTTGGACCAAAGAATAATAACCCAGCACATTCTTTTTGCCAAAAGGAGTTATTTGGCAAGTCACCTCAATGCGCCTCAACAGACGAACATTAAATCTACAAGATGCCAACAGAGAAAGAAAACACGGTTGCCCTTGGGAGCAGAAAGCCTTAGCCAGGAAGGCCTAGGGAGGGCTTGTGCTGGAAAAGAGAGTGAGCTCAGTGTCAACACAATGACTTTTAATTCTGTGGTCCCTTCCAGCTTGTGGATTGAGATTCTAGAATCCTCCATTTTGCATTTCTGACTGCTTGATGAATTCATCCCACAAAACATCTTCCTTTGGTCGCTTTTTTGGGGGGGAGGGGCAGATATGGAAATTAAACTGTATTATCTGAGAGCTCTGACATCAATGGCAATGTCATTACACTCTGCATTTTCTTATTGTCCCAGGCTTAGGGATAGGAAGAGAAGGAGATGCTGAGAAGGACGGCTGAGAAGCTCGTGTGCTTGCTAATGTTCACGCAGACTTGAGTGACTTGGGCAGGGCAAGCAATCAATCCAGGGTCTTTTCACTTTCTTTCCCACCCACCCTGCTCCTCTGCCCCCTACCCATCCCCCACTATCTCCCACCAGGCAACCCCTCCCTTTCCCTCTCCCCTATCTCATCCAGCTCCCCTCCTACTCCCAGTTGCTCCCATTTCCCTGGCCTGAACTCTGAAATGAAGCAACATCAACAAATCAACCAACTATCTTACCCAGTTCTCTCTGCAGAGAGTAACATTACTCATTCTCAACATAAGATTTTTTATTTCTGACACCAACACAGAAATGATGACTTTTCTCTGTCAATGTGCCTTTAACTACTAGTGTTCAAGTTTTCATGTCTTTTAGACTCAGAAATCTTACAGTGTTGAGTCAAGGGTAGTACTAATTTGAAAGGTAATTAGGTTTCAGGAGGGTTAATGAGTTGATTTCATTGGAGATATGATTGGAATACTGTGCAGCCAATGAGAAATTATTACTAAAGGTACCTCTTACAAATATGATTTCTCCATGCAACATGAAATAATTTCTCAAAATAAAGGAAATCGAGATTAAGACACAAAATTCTACATGAACATTAGCTTCACTGTAACTTATTCAGAAACAGTGATCTATTGGGTTGTATAATAAAATAAAGCATAAAAATAAATATGTCAACAAGAAATCATGATCACCAAACATGTTGTCAGTGTCCCCTCTGGAGTGAAATGTAAAGGATTTAAAAGAAACGACATCTCACCAGCCACCATCTCTGTCTTCTGTTTTCAGAAGCCAAGTTCAGATCCAGAATGCAGAAATACATTGAGGGACACATAAAAGTCAACTTTTCTCACAGTAATAGAGAGGAAATGTCAACTCATATTTTGAAACATAAAGACTATATTTCTATCAGGTGAAATAGAATTTGTACCACCAACTGCTTCATTGGGGCACTGCAGTTTTTAGAATGTGTACCCCCAACTGCTTCATTGAGGTAGTGTAATTTGGGGGTACTATAGTTTCAAACAAAACTCAAACTATCTCTACATAGATATATATTTTTTCCAGAATAATTTTCTTCCAAATTTGTCCTTGTTTAATCATCATAGGTCTATTTAGAGCCGGGAAGACAAAATAAGAAAAAAATAATTTAGTGGAACAATCAAAGCAAAAACACAACAGCAAACAGTTCATGAATCTTGAATCCAAGAATGAATGTGAGTGGGCTTCCTACCATTTTGGTAAAAGTGATGAAAATTTGTGAGTTAATGAAATCGGTCTGATAAGATGAACTAAGTTGACACAAGATCACTAATGCCTCTTGTTGTCACAGCCTGAGATCTTGAATGAAAACTCATGAAACAGTGATGAAGGAAAAAAATGAATTTCAGTTTTTCTGAACAGAATCATTCATCAACATAGATATTTTAGGAACAAGCTTCCATTCAGAATAGTAAACACTTTGGAAGAACATATTTAAGAAAGTACTGACATGTGTGATTGACTCCCTCAGCCATGATGATAATGCCTACTAAGAATTTGTATCTCCTGAGGAGTCTATGCATCTGAACAATGACTATGAATTCTTCTTCTAATTGTGTACTGATTTTCATAAGCCCAAAGATGATTTATCTCATGAGCATATGTGAATAGAATCTACACAGTCATTTGATGTGTGAAATAAACCCAAGTTCTCTAATTTTGCCTTTTCAATATAACATTTCTTTTAAAATATTTCCCTATAAATTGCTTTCTGCTGCTCTGTAGTGACAGTCAACGTTAGTAGTCACTATACAATACAACACTTAGTAAGCAGGATCCTTATTTTTTCCAGCTATCACCCCCAGCATCTTTGTCAAACCCGTCTTAATGCTCAGAGATCAGGGAATGAATTTCTCATGGCATATCTCCTTTGTGTTTTACCCAATATTTGCTTTCCAAGAAGATGGGCATCTCTATAATGATACCTATACCTTGGGTTCCTGAGTGGGATATGAACATGTTTAGTAATTCTCTGCCATATAATATACCCAGAAACTCAATTCTTTAGAAGCACACAAGAGAGTCAATCAGTTGCATATCCTTGCATTACTTGAGATGTAATTTTAAGCATCAGTTAAGAACATCTAATACATGCAGACTTTTCTTTTTGAAAAATAATCATTTTAGTTTATTTATTTCTTGTTTTTACTTATTCTATACTTTCTGTGTGCAGATTGGACCCAGACTGAAGTACTGTTTGAAGTTAGTCTACTGAGACTCAAATGAAGCAGTTTCAATGGATTCTCCTTAGACAGATGTCCTGTATCTCTCCTAACCCTGAAGTAAAATCACCTGGTCAACCCCAGCTACACTGAAACAGTAAATGGATTAACCACCTTGCTGTGTCACCAGATGTTAAACTACAATCTCTGCTCCCCTATTCAATTCTTGCTACACCTTTCTTTGCCAACGATCATCCTCTAGACTTCCAGAAATGACAGGGCAGGAGACTGGAAGCTTGTGAGAAGCACAAGAAATCCCTTCTTCTTAATTGCTCCCTATTGTCAAAAGTCCTACTGCAATGAGATTTTATAGAAGAAAGAAGATCTGTCCGCAGTTCACATTTTCTGTTAGCTGACAATGTACACTAGCAGTGTTATCGAACAAACAACACCCCTTTCAGAAATCAGAATACAGCTTCCTGGTCAGGAGATGTCTAGGAGAGATTCAAAGTCACCACATCCACCACTGTCTTTCTGGGGAGGTTCGCCCCATGGGGTCTGTTCCTCTAAGTTCAGAATATTTTAAAATGCTCAACAACTTCTCTTTGTTGTTCCTGCATCTTGTCCAAGATGGTCTTAGGTCTTAGGATTCTCTGCCACCCATGGAAAATTTGGAGAAGTTTCTTTCTGACTATAAATCGCTGACCTACTTTTCCTGAGATCATTCACATTTGGAAACTTGCAACTGGAGCTTCTTTCCCTGCCCCTTTCAGATGTAAGTGGCTGGAGTTTTGTGAGTTTTATAACCTGTCAATCTTCTCAAAGTTCTAGGTCCATATCTTCCTAGCATAGTCATTGAAGAAAGTGGCCTCTCCAAGTCTCTGTTGGGGGATAGGTGCCTATTTGGGATGACAGTGAGCAAGCACATTTGATGGAATGATGTTGACCAATCTCCTTCATCCTGTTGTCCAGTATTTTCCCATTCCAACCCCAGCTTAAGTCTTCAAATCTCTCCAACCTAGTATTTCGATGGCATTGGTCCAAGCTCTGTCTTGAAGTCTTTCCTCCCATCTGTAGCCATTTAATTAACTTTTGCCCAGCTAATCTATTTTGCCCATTTCAGCAAGTGCTAGTTATCATTTTACTACTATGATTTTTTTCAAATCCTTCTTTACTTTTTATTTTTCCTAGTCCCTTTCTAACCCCTTTCTCCTTTTAGTCTCCTGATACTATCTGAATTATTCTTTATAGCAAACTCCCTCTGTTAAAACAGCTAATGTGCCTCACTGTGATCTGCCTGGCCTCTGTGCTGTGATACTTTGGCTGTGTTGCCTATGGGAGACTTACCATTCCTTACTTATTTCTACAAAAAATATAAAAGACTCATGGGTCGCACTAGAAGGAATCATGCTAGCAGAAATAAACCAGAGAGAAAAAGAGAAATACTAGATGGTCTCACTTGTATGTGGGATATAGGCAAAGAAAACAAAAGGACAAGAAATATTAAAACTAACAAACCGACAACACAAGTAAAGCACACAGCAAGGAAGGGGGAGGAAGGGGGAAATCCTAGAAAGGATAAGCACAAGAGATCAAGATAACAGTTCACAGGTGATATGGTAGTGGGAGAACCTTGGGGTATACAACGATATAAAGCATGTATGTGTATGTGATTAATTTAAAAAAGAATTGAATCCCTCAACCACAAATACACACAGAGAGACACATACACAAACACACACACATATATTCTGATAATTAAAACTTCTTCATATGTAATTGTTTTCAAACATTTGAGTAAATTGCGTCCTTTCCCATCTTCTATGTGTCACGTCTACACTTTCACACCCTAATGACTAATGACTGTTACTGACTAAAGATCCCAAATGGAAATTTGGATGGCACCTTTCAGTAATACAAGCCACACAAATACTCACCTCAGTAAACAGGCAATTCACAGAGTCATTTAATTTGGTTTGAGTTGCTATATTTTCTTTCTTTCTTTCTTTCTTTTTGAAACGGCTAATATTTTTATTTTATTTTATTTTTTTATTTAAATAATTTATTTATATATATTTCACATCATTTCCATCCCTGGGGGTCACCCACCACCTCCCCTTCCCACCCGCTCCAGCTGGTCCCCATTCTCCCCTTGTGCAGTTTCATTTGGTTGACCAC